>JALHBY010000286.1:29670-44149 GCA_024340155.1 Tolypocladium pustulatum
CATCGTTGGGCGCTGAGCTGAACAATGCACTCTGATGCAAGACATCGGTGGTACATTACCATTCGCAGTCGGAATCAAACTCCGCCGAGCTTTCATCAGGCGATCCCACATGGCGCTGTATCATAAGGTCCCCTAAAACGCGCTCAAGCGCCTCAGCTGTATCGAGGAAGACGTTCATTGCTTTTCCAACATCAAAATCCATGCCATATACTTCCGAGCCACTGACACATCTGGCAAGCCCTCGGATACCATCCACGATTGTTTGCTTAACAGTGTTGTTGCCAGACCATTCATAAGCAGCAAAATCCTGTGTTATCAAGTCGCAGGTGACGGAAATAAGAACTTCTGGCATTGACCAGTCATACTCATCCTCTAAGTGATGCACGTATCGCAAAGCAAGGCTTGCGTCGTTGAGCCGTGTGGTGAGCGAACTGTTGAGAAGGCCTTCGTATGGGTCTCCGTGAGACATTGCGATTGTACGAATGGCTTTGACGACGCGCACTTCTCTTTGGTTTTGTTAATGGATCGAACGTTAGTTTGACACCAGTCTGTCTGGGTCAGCTATGTGAAACTCAGGACTATGGACGGTATTACGCAAGCTGCTATACTGTGGTCTCTTTTGGCTATCTGATAAGCTTACCTATTTCTGGAAAGCTTTTGAATGTGACAGGAAGTGACGGAAAGCGCAAATACTGGGCGGCTGTGTTGTTTGCTGGATGTTGCTATATAATGGCCCTGCTATGGTTTATATGGGTCAGGGTCCGAGTGAAGGGCTGGAATCTGGAAAAATGGTAGGGAAAATAGTTGGTTAGTGCTTAACTGTCCAGGCACAATAAAAACTGTTTAGTAGACTCACACCCTGAAATTTAACTCGCCACGCCCTTTTCAGTCGTTCGAGTAGCCTAACTTTGAGACTCGAAGACTACTTTTCTACTTGCGGTTATGTCGTGTAGGAGACGATATGATTTAAGCTATTACCGCTTCAAAAGTTGCCGACCGACATAAGCCCGTATCCCTGCCGCTGTAATTTGTCACGGCAAGACGCAAGGCCATTTTCGCCTTCTACCCACTGAGCTGCGTGTACAACGCCGACAAACCTTCCTTGTCGAGGAGCTGAGAGAGGTGTATGTGCCGGACGCGAAACGGCTATGGGGAGCGAGGTCTCGCCTTGGTTGGGATCGCGAGTATCGCCGCCATATGTCTCGGTCGGAGGACGGGCAATTAAGAATATCCGAGCTCTCGCGGTCGCTAGACACAGGAACGCCTGAGCATCGCCAGAGGATCGACCGATGGGTGCAGACTGCCCACGAGTATGGCATGGTGCTATTTGCTGTCTGTACTCACCTCACGGCTGCTAGGCTTGCGTAAGCACCGAGAGGTAGCCGAAACCCTTTTATCAATCATTATAATTCAAAACCGCGGAAACAAAATTCCTCCTACTTGCCTTGCAAGACCTGAGGTGCTAGACGGGACTCCAGACAGTCGGGGCCGGAGTTCCGAAGAAACCTCTGCGCCACTTGCCCAAACTCAAAACTGTTATTTCGGATCCGGACATTGCCTTGCAATGCGCCACTACAGCAGGACGTCATTCTTGGGCTTGTTCTATTTACTCATACGGACCATTTTGCAGTCTCTTCGAGATTCAGATCAGGCGAGTTGCCGATGCTTCGTACAACTCAAACCAACGTTCTTGTTTCATAACCCTCATTTGCAACTATATGTTATCAGACCAGTAGCTCCGTACAGTATCCCAGAGTTTGGCAACGTGCCAAATGTCTTTCATGACGCCGCAAGCTTATCAAACCCTCAAATCCGGTGGAACGTCGTCGTCCCAACTGATGTGGGCTATACACTCCTGGCGACCACCCAAGCCGGAATCCAGAGGATCATGGCCGCTAAAGGTCGTCGGCAGGGCCATAACATTGACATCATCGGGACGTATCGGCAGCATCGGAAGCATCGGAAAATACACGTATTGCAGGAGTCCAGATATGAGTTTACTCGTGTCTTGACAGAAGATACGGGTATGATGGTCGGAATTATTGCTAGATTCAACCCACACAGCTTTCACCCGTGTTTGGCGGCGCTGGACAAGGCCACACTTTCAGATCGCCAAGGGAGACACAGTCAGCACCGCAGTGAGCTCTGGATTCCTTACTCGACGGCCGCTCGCACCCACCCAAAGTAAGAAGGAAAGTAATCAGCATGTGCATTCAAGGGCCCTCAGATAACATGCAATGATTGACCCTTACCCTAAGTGTACTCAGAAAATTGTATGCTTTTAAATATAAGGCGGTGGTTTTATATAGGTTTGCTCGGTAGGCTCTATCATGGAGTCCTCAATGCTATAAATGGCATAGTAGCCAGTTATATACTAAGTTGTTCTTTATATAATATAAGGGTTAGAAAAAAATAGTTGCGTAGAGCGGTTCCAATTCATAGGGCTAATACAGCGGTCGAATTCTAGTTCCTGATCAATTGATGCATCTGTTGCTTGTGGTCCCTTGTGTACAGGGAATTCCTCCCCTTATTAGTCTCCCGCCGGCCCCGTAGCTAGCCGGCCTCTTACACTTGCTTTTTCCACAGCCCACGGGGTGAGCTGCCCTGCCGGACTAATAGCAGATCGACCATCTGATCACGAGCCTGCCTCGCAATTTACCTATCTAGTCTGCCGGCAGTTAGCCCTCTAGACTTCCTTGTTGCGGCGCCAAAGGCTGCCTAGGTCAACCGGCTCTATCCGACAGAGACAGAGGCTCATACAATCTCAAATGCGCAGAATGGTGTTCGGCGCCGACCACATGTCGCACGGATCGAGTGTGAAGAGGTCGGAGTTGCCTGGACCACTGCCTTTGTTGGTCACCTCGGCAGTGAGCCATGATGCAGTTGTAAGCTTGAGGACAGCTGATCGTAGGCTGAATAGCTGACTCTCGCAATGGACGAAAGACAAAGTACAGCAGCAAGCTACGTGCGCAGAAAGGGAAGCGCTGGGAGCGATCAAGTATTCTGCGAGTTCTTTCATGCAGGAGCCGCACCATACAGAAAGCGCGAGCTCTCGCGCTGATGAGGGCGGCAACCTCGGGCGATATGTTAAGCAAGTACCTTTCGTCACATGGCAGTTGAGCACGCGACCACGCTACTATTATTTCGCTAGCGAACATTGGTGACGTATCCAACGCGCGATCCACCCGCGGCCACCCTCGTTTCCAAACTTGTGCGCAAGAGCGTGCGTGGCGTGTGGGGATCGCGCCACAATAAGATTACCGAGCGATCCGTCTAGAAAGTCTAATTACAAGGGATGCCGTCACCCAATTGGTATATAGTGGGTGACTCCCTACTTCCAAGCCGTAAGGAATTTTAGGAGGCAAGATTCAGTCCTGCCGATTGACAGTCTCATTATTGGAGAACAGCCTCTACCCCGTGCCAACTCTACTACCTGACCATTGCGTTGTGGATTGTCCTCTGACACTTATAGTGCGCTTCGATTGCGATAGGTGCACTCCGGTGTCTAGAAACGCGTCGCGTGGAGCATCCGCCAGATACGCCGCGCCGACAAACCAGTTTTTCTCACGAGCAACACCATTAAGTGCATAGTCCGAACTATGAACCTGGATCCATCAGTAGACTGTCAACCCAGGCTTATTTGACGATCACAGTTTCTTCTGCCGTTGGCCTGGGGTGGTATCTGTCGCGTGAGGTTCTAATTCATAGGGCAAATACAGCGGCTGAATTCCAATCGATCAATTTGATGCATCTGTTCCTTGTCTATGTGTGTGCTCTGAATAACAGGAAGTTCCTCCCTTTATCAGTCTCTCGCAGCCAGCGGCAGTCGCTGACCGGCTCCGTCGATCTCGGCCAACCCCGTGCTGAGCGAAACTTGCTTTTTCCTCAGCCCTCGGGGGTCAGCTGCCCTGCCCGGCTAATAGCAGATCAACCATCTGATCGCGAGCCTGCCTCTCCATTGAGTCTGCAGGCAACTAGCCTGGGGCTTCCTTTTCCTCGGCCAAGGGCTGCCTAAGTCAACCGCTCTATCCGACAGTATCCTGTCGAGGGATTCTCATGGGGGATTTCGCAATCTCCGTGACACGAGACTAGTCAACGCCAAGATGATACGATACCTTCGGGTCACTGCTTCAGTGGCAGAGGAAGGGGGACGAGCTGTTTTTTTGGATTCAGAGATCGCCGAACTAGGTATAACTACAGCCCTCAAGGACCCGCTAAGGCAATGCGTAAGAAGCGAGTTGGTCAACTTCAAGGAGCGCCACAGCAAACGTCAGCTGAATGGCTAAAGTTAATTTATTGAAGAGCGTACTACTCGTAATAACGCAAAGTAACCGGGCACCTAGCCCACGGTTGGCTGGATACCCGGCTATAGTGCCAAGTCTCTAGCATCGAGGCGTGGCAAGCTTAAATACGACGACGAGACGGTAACCCCGTCTTTAGGTCTAAGGTTGAACGTTACGAGCCTGCTTGACATTTCTCCATCGTTAATGTAGAGTCTTCCATAGCAAAAACTGTGTCGAATAACTAGCGTACCAATGAGGGACAATGGTCATCGACACAAGGACACTATCATTCCTTGCTTGGCTACTCCTCGCCTGAATCCCTCCAGAAGGATCGCCATTATTCGTTCGACCAGTATGGATTTTGACCCAACCCCCACTCCCCCCCCGCCACCATTCTCCCGCAGCCATGCGCCACATCCAAACCTTAGTGCGGGCGCCGGGCGCAAAGCGTTAGTTCAAACGCAGAAGCCCTATGAGAACAAGGCTCGCTTCTGGTTTAAGGCGTGACACATCGAGAAGGGTTTAAAGAGGCTACATCCAAGCTATAAGTAAGGCAACCACCCAACCACATACTTCTGTTATACTGTTATACACTACAGGACCAAACATTATTTTGCTGAATCCTTTTAACGTTGTGTACTTTTCGCCAAAATGAAGGTCGTTTATATTATGTTGACTACCCTTACCATACTAGCAGCGGCGAGTCCACTGGTAGGCAACATGCTGGGAGAAGCCCTTGGAAAACGAGTAAGTATGTATCCGTCGTTATAACACAATATTGCTAACATATTTCCCAATTTTAGCAAGCAAGTACCTTCCTGTGACTGACGAGGATCTGATGGCTGGCGGGAAATATGCTAATATGGTAAATCTTAGCTTGTAAGTATTTTCCTGTGACTGACGAGTATCTGATGGCTGGCGGTAACTATGCTAATATGGCTGGAAAATTCTAGCCTGTAAGTACCTTCCAGTGACTGACGAGTATCTGATGGGTGGCGGGAACTATGCTAATATCATAAATTCCAGGGTGTGAGTACCTTCCAGTGACTGTCGAGTATCTGATGGTTGGCAGGAACTATACTAATATGGCTGGTAAATTCTAGACTGTAAGTACCTTCCTATGACTGACGAGTATATGATGGCTGGCGGGAACTATGCTAATATGGTTGGAAAATTCTAGGAATAGGTCAATAGTGATGTGGCCTGCTACGACAGGCCTGGTTAAGGTAGCTTTCGGTCGTAGTATGGAGTTCTCCACCGGAGTTTAAGCTCGGCCGACCGTTAGGGGTTCCTGTCTTTATCGGGCTGTTGCCTCCATGTTAATTCAGTTTGATTGGACAATGATGCCTTTATGCGTACCATTATGTGAAGAAAACTCTACTGTACGTCTGCACAACAGACTCGGTGTATCCTGTATTATATAATAGGCCTATAATACATTTGCGCTTTGCCGTCGCTCCCAGATAACTGTTGGTCTAAAGCTAACCGACAGATAGTACAGTAACATCGACAGGCGAGCGCTTAACATATGTGGGAAGGTGGTTTGGAATTGATCCGAGGCCATTTCCCCAAGCCTTTCAAATTCTCATGACCATGCCTGTAGACAAAAGCCTATTGCACGTGCCATCTCTTGGCGATGCTAGACGTCCCGAGATCTAGAAAGCGCATACAATAAGTTGCAGTTTTCCAGAGTGATGCCTGCAAATGGACGACGGCTAATTGACATCCATTCTACCACCGACGGAGCCACGAAAGCAGATAGATTAATTCACACATAAAACTCAATTTAGTGGATTGAATAGTTTGGCTTTTTAGCCCTAAACAAGCTCTGGAGCGTCGTTGTTTCTTTGGGAAAGTTTCATGTACACTCAAGCCTAATCTTTTCAGAATGTCATCCATTCCACCTGCGGCATTCTCTGGACATGGCGTAAACGCTGGGAATTCGGGGCTCTAGGGGAGGATAGGGGAAGCCACCTGCGGAATTGTGAATTTAACATAGGTTGCGGAGAAATCGGGTTTTCGCTGATTTTCAATATCGCGCAAGATGGATATCGAATTGTTGCAACAGCTAGTGAACTTGTTGAACAAGCGTCCAACGTCTCTGAAGAGAGTTAAGCAGCAAAACAAGCTGTGGAGGGATACAACTTGTACCCCGTTCGGATCTTCAACTGAGCCTTCTGTACAGTTGTAGCAATGTGTTACGATCGCGCACGATTGATCCCTTATAGCGGTTGGTACCGTCACATTGACTGCTACGCATACGATCAATGGCCTATTCTTTTGTCCATTGGCGTAACAGTATGACGGTCCGTCACGCAATGGCGTTGAGGCTGTCTTGCACTTCTTCGCCCCTGCCATTGAGGTGCTGCTCAGTGGCATCTCTGGCCTCGGCGACGGCCTCAATGATGGCTGTCTGCACTTGCACCAGGCCGGCATCGAGGTGCTGCTGAAAGGTATTTTTGACTTGGTCGATGCTATCGAGAGTATTTCGCGACGCAACTATGTCGTTACACATCTGTTCCAGATCAAAATGGTTCTTGAGTTTTACTTCGACAGCATTAATACGACTGTTTAGAGCGGTAGCGGTGGCGTCGGCTTATTTCAAGCGAAGTTATCGCGGCCCTGAATTGTCCCAGCTCATGACGTATCGCGTGATAACTCCCTTTATATATGCAAGGCCATGGTTCTGTTGCCATGAATTGCCGGTATTCAGCCATTGTTGATGCATTGTGGAAGATAACAGGGAAGGCATTACAAGATAAATTTTAGCAGCTGCCATAGCTATTGTCTCATTTAAATATCAATTATTCATTGGCGTGTACTTATGATAGGCAAATGCGACGAGCATATCGAACATCTCGAAGCGCCAAGCTCCGCTGGTAAAAGTCTCAAAACCTAAGGCGCTCGCAACCTCCGCCTACTACTGTACTACTACTACTACTACTACTACTACTACTACTACTACTACTACTACTACTACTACTACTACTGTATGTTTTCTGCCACCCATTTTCGCCGAAACGGCGATCCCATGCTTGTTTCGCCGCCTGCCATTGGCTGTCGTCTGTTTCACCGACCTCTCCGTCCTTTTTCGCAGGAAAAGGCTGCTCGTCTAGCCCCCGGGACACCGACCCCGCCCGAGCCGCCTGCCCCACATACGGCGGAAACGGTCCCGATAGGTCTAGGCGGGCCTACTCTTTGATACCCGAGATAATACCCGAGATGAAAAGGGGCACCAAAGAAAAAGTCCCTACAGACGGGCAAGAAGGAAGAACGCCAGGCATTGCGTTGCCTCCATGTTTATCCCAGGTCTTCTTATTTATTCCAAAGTACTTGCAACTCTATATTTCCCATCCAATCTTGCGTAATACTACTATACATATTCTTTCCCCAAGGGTTCCTTGAAGTGTGATAGTATTATCCCGCTCTATGGCCTTCAAGTGAACATGTCAGCTTCGCCTTTACTCAGACCTGGCCCCTCGCCACCGCGCCGCCCGCCGCTAGCAACCCATTCGAGGACCCTGCCACCGACAAGTCCATGCTCACCGACGGGACATGCCAGCATTGCAGCCGGGTCGGACGCTAGGCAATCACCTGCGCGAAAGGTCGATGCCGGACTCCCAGAGCAAGAAGCGGCCGAGGATCGACGTCTACACGACGAAAGCAAACGGATCTGGCGCGATCGCCAGCTACAATCATGCGTTGAAGACAATGAGACCACACCATGGATGAAGCACACCGGGTGGCCGGAACTCTTCCATAGTCGTCCGCTAGACATCATCACGACCTCTGCAATACAGCCTACCGGAAGAAACAACCGAGACAGGGAGGATTTGCTGCTAGGACCTTGGCAGGGTATACCTATATGGAGCTCTGCTAGAGCCGAAGCGCGACTGCGCATACTCATGCAAGCCGTCGATGATATGTTTGATCGAGCGGAAGCCACTCTAGCTCGCACGTCTTATCGATCTCGCTACTAGATCTCGAGCTATTGGAGAGACACCTTCTACACTCGGCCGCTACGCATTCTACCAGGTAGAACACAAGCAAGATACAGGTCGAAGTGGAAGGACTTCATCTGCTACTTGTCCCGAGTTATCGCAGTAGAGCCTCAGAAGCGACGCGAAATATACAACGTGCCGCTGCGTGCCGACGAGTTGACGATGATGCACCATGTCCTGTCACTAGCATCACGGCTATGGGATGAAAATGAGGCGGATGGAGCTCTGAGTGATACCCAGGGTAGAGAAGGGTCCTGGTGCGAACAGAGCGAGAGCGAACGAGGCGAAAGCTCTGGAGATGATGCCGCGGTAGAGGACGAGAGCAGTTACGATGAGAGCGATGGCCTTTCGAATGGCGTTTCGGACGACGAGACTATGTTACGACCCAAGGCAGACGGCCACGGGATGGGCCGGCTGTGCAGCGCTACTGCGGGCTGCACGGATCAATGGTCGGGACGACGAACCAATCAGGAGAGGATCACTAAGGATCACTGAGGGCGCTCGGTGATCCATGGTGATCCATGGTGATCCGTGGTGGTCCGACTCAACAAGATCACTAGGGATCCCTGCGCGATCCAAGTGATCCAGCACGATCCTCATGGTATATAGGCACTCCCAATTTCCTCACCATAGCATAGATACCTAGCCAGCTTTCAACACAAGTATCAACTTGGACTTACTTCTCTTGAACTACTTCCCTGATACCGGGTTACGATCTCTATGATCCATCACCCACGTAACATTCGCCCTGACCTTTCTGCCAACATAAATCTCCGGTTTATCCCTTGGGAACCAAACCGTTACAGACTAGCGACGAAGATGAGTCTAGTGACTCCGCGAAGTCTTGCGAAGAAGACTACGACGCCCAGGGTGAGAACCCAACGTCGCACCGGCGTGCAATTTCCCTTCCCTACGGTACGAGGCTCGAGCTAGCCGAGGCGCTTTTCCAACTCTCTATGATGTTTTGGACGCACCAATGCCCAACAGGTGTTCTGGATTCCTCGGCTCTCGTGCACTTTACAGCCGTTTTGGGGATTCACAGGACCTCTCTCGCCTACCGCAGCGCATATAACTACACTCCTTCTCTTGCCGCCTTGATGTGGGTTGGCCGGCTGCTCTTTCTCGAATACGCTTTACCGCTATGCAGCTACGACACCCTCGTGTACGTTTGGCCGGCTCGAAATGCCTATCCGTCACAACCCGAGCGGCTCCAAGCAATTCGTATCAAGTATATGCTTAGAGGCAGTCACACACCTATCGGCGAGATACTGGAATTAAAGGCGTTTGGGAAGAGCATTATCAAAAAAGAAGGGATCAGGTCCAATCTAACTTGGTCCCTTGATGGCCAATCGTTTACCATAGGCGACGACAAAGTAGTGCACTTATCCGACTTTTGCACCGCCTATCGTAATGCCATTTGGCAAGTACAAGAGCGAGTCGATGAGATGATGCTTGGATGGAAACCCATAGAGGACCTGTCCGCTATCTCCGACGACCTTACTAACAATGTACCGGGATGGTGCTTCCTCGATAGCGCAGAGAATGGCCTTGTAGGAAAATACAAGGCCATGACACGTCGCGCCTGGTCATCTTCCTTCCGCGGCGCAACGCTTGCCAAGGCGGGTCAATGGCTAAGCTGCTCCTGCCTGACTTATCTCGAAGCGGGCATCGAGCTCGCAACGAAAATCTTTGTCGCACTTCATCTAACGGCTGGCTTACCGGGTCGAGGCACCGAGATTACAAGTATCAGACTTCGGAACACCAAGCTAGCGACTAGGAATGTTTTTGTCCGCGAGGGGCAGATAATCATTTTACTCAGTTACAATAAATCTCGCGCTTCGAACAACCACGCATTCTATACCGTACGCTACCTTCCACAAGGCCTAGCTTCTCCTGTCTTAACTTACCTATCGTATATCCGACCGTTTCTCGACTTCCTAGCAAATTGACTTGAGCTACCGCAATTTCGAGGCAATGAATTTTTCTTCCCGGATCCGGGTGCGAAACATAGCAAGAAGCACCTGACCTCAACACAAGCCACGGTAGCATTACAGTTGTTTACTCGTAGATTGCAAACGCCGTGGACATTATCGCTCTACCGGCAGGCTGCTATTGCTATTGCTAAGCGATATATCAGCGATCTCATAAAGGAAAGGAACTTCTACTACCCTACTGGAGCTAGTACACCAGTCAACATGATCGCTGCAGGCGTGGGCCATCACCCGTACATGCTACTGACAGCGTACGCGATCGATACAGCCTTACCCTCACGACTACAGCCAGAGCTCTTGGAGATGTATCGCCGCCTATCTACACTTTGGCAGGAATGGAACTCCCAGTACCGCCTATCCAGGGACCTCAGTCAGGCCAAGTCGCCCGCTAAAGAGGACCAAAAAGAGGACCAACCGGCCACACTCAGCAGGCCATCTATCTCTATCGGGGAAAAGAAGCGGCAAGAAAGGGATAACGACGATGTTAATATCACTAAAAGGATTTGTATTGGAAATTTCAAACAGTCTGAAAGTTCCTCTGATGATGATCCCTACCCTCCCGATGGATTTATCTTCAACAATCAATATGGAATTATTATCTGTATTGCGTGCGAATCAATGGTCCAACCAGGCAAAAGATCCCAGTATAGGCATATCAAGACTCAACACCATATTACTGGCAGCGACTTTCGGGCCTTACTGGTCAAGCTGAGTAGGTTTCCGTTGCGACCATTTGAGCAGATTGTAGTCCCTCAGGAAACGGTCCCTGCAATTCGGGGACTAAAGATATACAATGCATTCCGTTGCAACATTTGTCGATTCTTTACCGTTCGCTGGGAATCCATGCTAGATCATATATCAACGCATAAGCTTGGCGTATCGCCTATGCGGGCCTACGAAATGCATTACTGCGAATCGTGTAAAGTACAAACGTTCTCTTCTGCGAAGGCCCTGATTTAGTACTTCCAGGTTGAGCCCGTATATGTCTACGGACCCGAGAACCGGCTAGGGAAATCACGGTAAGAGGGAAGGCTAAGTCGTGCCTAGACAACGAGCTCGTCCAGACGCGCGGTTCCCGGGCGGACCTCTTCGGAGGCGACCGCGACAAGATCATCCTCTACTGCCAGACCAAGAGCATGGCGGCGGAGCTGGCGGAGAGGCTAGGCGGTTGCCCGGTCTATACGGGTGACTCCCGGTCCGAGGAGGAGAAGACGGCGGCCATCGATCGGTGGCTCAAGGATGCCACGACGCCCGCCATCACGGCCACCTCGGCGCTGGGCGTCGGCTTCGACTACGCGCACGTCCGTTGGGTCATCCACGTTGGCGCCCCGACCTTGATGACGGACTTCGTGTTGGTCTTGTGACGTTGTTGGCTCGCTCACTTCTGCGCAGTCGATTGTGCGCTACAGAACGTCGAAGGCCTTTTAAAGGTTGAGCCGCCGTAGACCTAGGAGGATCAATCGAAGCGGAGATCGTCGTTGATAACTGGTCGTCGCACATAGTGTGGCGCGCGCTCGTTGGCCGCGGCGGTGACCATCACGGGCAATGCTGTGTGCGCCAGAGGAAGCGTCCGCAGCTTTGCGTGCGCATGTTAATGGCCCCGAAGCGGCTGGCAGTGGCTCCTGAAGCCAGTACCAGCTTTTAGGTCAGTTGTGTTTAGGTACTGTGGGGGCCTGACCAGACTCATTTATAAATGACTGGCCCCATCACGGCCCCATGCTATAACATAGATATCGATCTGCCGGGTGCTCATGATATTTACACGACTTGACCGAACCTGCGATGGCAAGAGTGTGAAGAAAATTTCCCAGGAGATCGAGCCATGCGAGCATGACACTAGATATGATTGATCCTGCGCCTGATGATGGTGGAGTGGAACTCTATCCAATGGGGTCCCATAAACTGATTTTTGATTCCTGCGCCTGATGATGGTGGGGTGGAACTCTATCCAATTGGGTCCCATAAACTGACTTTTGATTGGCTGGCAAATCTCAGCTCTGCCCAGAAGTCAAGGTGCATCTCTGGTACTAGGAAAGAGTCGAATCGAGCAGCAGGGCCCCCCGCCCTCTGTGATCGCGCGTCATCCATGCTAAGCCGATGGACACAATCCTGGCTAATTAAGACACGGCACGACCAACAAGTGTATTGAGCATATTACCGTGTTGATCACGTCCTCTTGAATGAGGTGAGTACGAAGAATGCCACTGCGTCAAAATAACTCCTTGTCATCCATTTGTAGACCCTTCCGCTTCCTATTGTACTTTTTGGAACCATGTACCGACTTTTCACGGAGGTCATCGGCGCTAGCTGAACGCAATGAAACCTTGTCAAGACGTGGCGCACGGCTCGGGCCTCAGCCGCACGCAAGCCACTGTCGTACGACCGAGTACGGTAGTCCGTTTTAGTATTGCAATATTACATATAATGTGCTCCATCCGCCTGCCAGTCGTTACCAGGGTTCAGAAAAGCAAAAACCGATCTTGATGGAGACCACGCAGAACTTAACCAGAGTTCGTTTCGAATTCTATTGCGGCGACACTCCAGCGATCCAGCGGCACCATCCATTTCCTCGCGTGTTAGTAGAGAATGCTTGGGCGTTGAGAAGAACGGCCGCGTCCAATGCTGAGTTTTGGGATGCACTTCAGCCAGTTCTCCGGGAAAACGACCTTACCTACAGAGAGAGATTACGGCCCTAGTGCGACGTTTGCGGGGACGTCGCATCAGATGTTGTGCAAAACCCTATTTCATGGCTTCACAAAACAGATGATCCTATGATTGGAGTCTGGATCAACCGTGTCTGTGGCAAGGAAGACTGCCGAATCACAGTGCAGCGAGATGTGCAACAAATTCTGGATGAAGTTGTCGGCGGTGAAGTCAAACACTGATCAGTGGCTGGGGAATCAATGTCGTATGGTGATACGGGTCAAGCGGACGGATTGAGAACGAAGCAAGTCACGATACGATTTCTCGAAATGGGTTCACGAGTAGCGGTTCAGCTTTCGCTCCGGTCACTTTGGGGTCAATGGCAATCACATTCCGGAACCTCAGCCACGACCAGAAGACGCAAATGAATCAGACCGAAACGACATGACATAGCGCGGCACGGTGACAAGCGTGGCGATTCGACACAAAACTTCAAACATTTCGCAGCACCTTATTCTTGATTTACAGCACGGTAGTACTATATTGCACCATACGTCCGTATGGATACAATTGTCTTTGCAAAGGCGGAGTTGCTTCGGGGGTTAATATAGTGCCCATAGTCGGGCTCCTGGACGGACTTTACGAAAACAGTGCCTCACCCTTGTACAGCTGGTTGTTCAGAAAGAAAGGTAAAGAAGGTAGAAGAAGGTGCCGGTGTGAACTTGAACAGGTCCTCAGTATCGCGAAGTCGCAGGCCGTCTAGTCGCTATTGCATATTATATTGTTGCGCGAATGGTCTCTATATGAGGCGAACATTTTGCGTCGTCCGACGGTGCTTTCCCCCCAAATAAAGTGAAAGGACGACCCAGATTGCACTTTTGGCAGTCCAATGTTAAGATATCAAAGCGGAGCGATAAATCCAAATTTGCCGTTATCGCTGCACCTCGTCGTGTACTGCGGTGTTCATGTACAGCATCCGGGATGCTGTAACACAAAAACCGTTGGCAAAGCAGCCCGTCTTCTTAGTGGAGTACCGCTATAAACTATATTGCCGCGAAGATGCTGCTGCTGGGTGTTTGTCGGCTCCGCTCGTAAACGAATAGAATTGCCGCAAAACAGAACGAGTGTCAATAAAATGCAATAGGCGTCAATTTGGAGCATTTGAGCTTACATATAGGAAGCTTTCGACTATTGAGTTTTATAATTCAGTTAGGTATCATAGTGGCTGCTACACGCGCGGCTGCTGAGTGCAGTCAGTCTGGCTATTGGGCGTTTTCCGCACACAACAAGCCTAGGCGCTGTGCCTGAACTTCACTGTAGTCCCAGAATCCCTATGTTCTAAGTTGCCGCCTATGGTGGATAAGTCGGAAGAGATTGTCGCGGTGCGTTGATGTGATGCAAGGCAGAAAGGGCTCCTGGTTATCAACGTACGCTGTTTTCTGCTGCGGAGTCAATTTACACACACACACACACAGATTGATTACGCCCAGTGGCCAATCAGCCAATAGGGCACTATTTGCTTATTGTACATTCCGCTTCCCAAGCTTTGCCATGATCTCCT
>JALHBY010000071.1:0-134167 GCA_024340155.1 Tolypocladium pustulatum
AAAAAAAAAAAAAGAAAAAAAAGAAAACCTGACGAGGAAAAATAATGAGATGATATGGAATGGCCACTTCAAGATTGTTGGCCATTTTGTGGGGGTCTCGTCCAAATGTACTCCATCCAATACGTGTCCCTAACCCGATTGCGCAGAAATTCCCGGAGCCGTGACTCTGAGCGAAAAAAGAAGAACAAAAACCTGTATCGAGGCCATCAGGTAGCAAGGCAGCGTAGCTAATCGTCCATGACTCGTGGTATAGGGTGTGGCTCGGTCCTCGGATTAATCTCATGTCGTAGCTCATAACAGGATGAGGTAGTTGCTGGGCGCGATGCCGGTCTCGCCAGTCTCTTTTCGTGCCTGCCACCATCGTCCGCTGACGTCGGATACCTCGAGAACCTCGTGCTTGCCAAATGAGATTTCATTGGCGTCGTCGGGATTGGCCTCGTAGCTGTAAATGGCCTTTGCTCGGTAGGGATACTCTGTCGGGGGCACAACTTCGGCGTCGTTGGGCTTGCCCGGTTGCGGCTGCGGTATGGAGTTACTGCCAAAGCCCGTGGGAACGGCAGAGCCTCGAGGGCCGTTGACCTGAGAGGCGCCACCAACAGGTGATGGGTTCTCGAAGCCATTCAATTGCGCGGACGTGTACATCTGAGGCGGCTGAACCGAGTTGGACGTCTCGGGGCGGCCGGTACCACCATAGCCATGCATGGCTTGATTATGCACGGGACCGGTGTCCTTGCCAAGTGCGAAAGAGTCAAGGAATGCGCGCGGGGTGGATGACGGGGTCGAGCCGAAGTAAAAGATCCAAACGATCTGCCAGGCCATGATCAGCAAAGGCGTCAACCCATCAACAAGGGGCGGTTGGCACGTACCACTACCATGGATAGGAGGATGAAGCCTGCGGCGGCGGCTTCTCTCGCGCCATTCTTGGAGTACAGCAGCGAATTGACCGACGACGTTACCAGCACCATACCTCCGGAGAGGTAACCAGTTACGGCGACATGGTAAGTGTGGATGGAATCGCTGGCGACGACGACGAAGACGCCAACAATTAGGAATATGCTGTATACGACTGCCCACCAGGCAAATGTGGGGAATTTGTCGTCGTCTTTGGCTTGTATTTGAGCTATGATGCAGGAGATGAAGGTGATGAACCACGCCAGCTGAGGGTCGGTTAGCCGTGGCTCGCAGATCGCAGAGGAGGTGTCGTATCGCACGATTGTGGGAGGCGGGGGACAAGCACGTACCAGAGAGATGGAGATGGTGGCCAGGGCAAAAGGGTCGCCGAGGATATTGCCCAGCTGAACGCCCTTGCGCCCATACGACCGTGAATGTTCCATTTTCCTGAGCGACGGAGAGTGCAGAGAGCCGTACGGGGGCATAAGGAACAGTGTCCAGGTATCGACCCGAGGCGGTGCTGTCAGGCTGAAGAAGGCAGGGAGCGCCAATCGAGGAGGGATGCTTGGCGAAACAGCGCGGAGAGTCGGTCGATCGCTCACGTCAGGGGTGGTATCGGGCGGCAGATGGGGTCACCCAGGTAGGGTCGGTGCTGGACGATCCGGCGCAGCCGAAGTCGAAACTCTCGGGGGGAGAAATGAGAAACGGAACCGAGGCAGCTCTCAATGGCACGCGGAGGGAGGCTTCGGGCGGCCGTGGTCGGTTCCAGGCGATCGAGAAACGAGAGAAAGGGAAAGGGAAAGGAGCAAAAACTTGGAAGTCGGAGAATGGCAGGGAGCGTTGGCAATGCTGGTGCGTGCGCTGCTGGCGGTGGCTTTTGGCGCGCAGCGTCAGCACTGGGACGACGGGCTGAGCTGGCAGGTGTTCGGTACGGAGTACGAGTAGACGGCGGCGCTGACAGTGGCCAACGCGCAGCAGTTGCAGGCGCGCAGGGAAAAGGGAAAAGAGTCGAGAACAAGGAAAGGGTTTGTTTGTTGCAAAAGAGAGAATAGAAGTCGCGCGTGGGGTCGCACGAGAAGATGTTGGCTGGTCGCGGAGCGGACAAGGGCGAGATTCGAAGTACTCGTACAAGTGGTGGTGGGCCGGACTGGCTCGCGAGGTCTGGGAGTGGCAGTGCTATCAGCGGGCAGTGGTGGTGACAGGCCGCCGAGAGACAGGTCGAATTGGTGGATGGGGCACGCTCGAAATGAGAAGGGCTCTGCAGAGTCTGGGGTTGGCGTCCGCCGTGCTCGCAGGGCCGGAACCGGGGGGGCCCGGGCTGATGCGAGGCTTGCACAAGGCTCGTGGTTCGCCAGCGTTTTACGAAAATGCCTCCGTGGTGTCTGCCCTTGGTGGGTTGACGCAACGGATCCAACTGTTTGTAGGTACCGCGAAGGCTCGTTGAAGCGACTGAAAAGGGGCTGCTTGAGGACGTGCCCCTGTGGCCTGGCCTGGCGCCAAGGATGGATGGATGGATGGCTGGCAGCAGTGGTGGTTGGCCCGCCATGCAATGCGAATGCAAATGCAATGGCATCAACCACTCAATCGATGGCGGCGCAAAGGACGCATTGGAATGGAGGGGCCAGCTCGACGTGACGTGATGCTTCTTGCCCCGTGGCCGTGACTTCTTGCCTCGCCGCGCAGAGGAATGAACGGATGGATGCCAGCTCTTCAGCCTTCCACCACCTCCAACAGCACCAGAATTCCCCGTTATCCGACCACACCACTCGCGAATCCCCTGGCGAGCGTCCGTTTGCCAGGGACGAGCCCTTTCCGCTCGAGAAGAAAGAAAGACCAAAGCAGTGCTCTCCTCTCGCGTCTCCTCTCGCGTCCGTCCGCCAGGCAGTACTGAGAAATCATTGAGTTGGCTCTTGATGCGACCTTTGAGATGCGACGCCTCCTCCGCCGTCTATGAATGGCTGCGATCTCACCCACCCAGAAGCAACCGCACCACTGGCCGCCGATGCAGGGGATGTGTACGGACTGCCCGCGCCCCATTCGGCCTCGGTCCTCCACAGGGAGCGCGTTTCATGAGCGCTGGCGCCGCTGCCCACGGACCTGCAGATGCTCGAGTCTGGCGCCACGCGCCGCCGACTGACACACGGACGATGGCCACCATCGAGTGTCTCTGATTCCCGCCCCGCGCCGCCGTTGATTGTCGATCCGCGAGCTGCAGTGGAAGCACGCGCCGTCGAAGCAGCGAAGCAGCGTGTGCTTAGTCTACGTGGCCAGGTCGCTGCAATCGGCAACAACACGGCGCATGAGAGGCGTTACTGGTTCGTTGCAGCGCTGCGGTTCTTTCGATCTGCGCTAGCTAAGGTAGACAGCTTTGCGCCGAGGCGCGGACGCGTGCGTGAGCATCGCAACCTTCGTCCAGCCAACAGAGAAACGTATTTTATGCAACAGCAGTCCACAAGCTGACGCCGGAAGCTTCTCGATACCGGACTGTCTCCTGGTTCTGCATGACGTACAGCTAGGTGGTGCGCGCAGCTTTCATACTCTCTATATACCTGGGACGCTGTCAACAGCGGCATCCCACGATGGGGCCCTCCCGCCGACCAGATGCCAGATGCACCTCCGCATTCCAGGTGATTTGGCCCCATACTATGCCTTCCACCTGCAACGGCGCTGCGGCCATCGATGCCTCTGCAGTACGGTTACATCGTCATGCTATCGCTTCCAGGCTCCGGCACAACTTAGCTTCCGCGGAGTCCTTGAATGCCTGCAGATTCAGGCCATGGGAAGGCATTTTCGCAAGTTGAAACGCCCCACCCCTGCAGCTCATTTGCAGCCATTTATTTATCTTTTTAGTCGTCACACCGTGCCGTCCGCTGCCCCTGATCTAAGAGCCGCTTGCCACTTCTGCTACAAGAAGAGCGGTCGCAGTAATCGCGTTGGTTGCGCGCCGCGCCCGATTTTCTTGGCTGACATGTGGTGAGCTTCCGTTTGCCGACATTTGCGTCTTCATGCCCTCCCAATTACTGGCAACGCTTCTGCTGGCCTCGGTAAGGATTCTTGCCGCGTGATGGGGAATCTCGGAGTGAGTCTAAACTCTGCGCGTACATTACGAGTAAAGCATTAAGTCTGCTCACTGTGCCTGACAATGACGAAGATGATGAATGAGTCGTCCAGAATAGGTAGAGATGACGGCTTCGGACTCGAAGCAGAGCGATTCGGCATCTTGCCTCGTTGCGGTCTGACCAATGGATTGACTGGGAGACCGATCTCGTTCTCCTTCCCAGCGTTTACATCATTTTCTGAGAAAGAGTTGTCATATTGCAAGTGTCTTTGGCAAGAGGACGACAATACTATGTCAATCTCATCTGGTCATGAACTGGCCAGCGTTGACAAGGATGGCAGCCTTTCAGGAGGCGTTTTCTCTTTAATCTGTGTCCGATCCCTTTGCGACCCGGCCAACAACCTCGTTGTGACTTACTCTGGACCGATGCCCCCATCAGATAGGGCTGCGCATTGACCCGGCGTTCGGTGTGAACTTAACTAAATACGGAGCTAATTGGAGTGGGATTTTACACGATCACGACTTGCCACGGGTGCTGTGCATTTCGTTGTCGAGCGTCTAACAATGACTGAGCCAATTGGGCCGGGCTGTCTTTACAACCGTCGTCTGTGATACTCGTTGACACAGTGTTCTCACACACACCATTGTTTAGCAAAAGGAGGAGAGCCTGTGTAACTTCTGAGACTCGGAGCCGGAGGTGCCGAAGTTGAGCTGAAGCCGGCAACACATCCTATCGGCAAACATTCTTCATCCCAAATGGTGCGGCTAGCAATTTGGAAGCCGAAGGGGTCCTGTGACGTATGAACTCTAGCAGTTGAAACGGTTGCTGTCAGAACGCAGCTGGCTGCCTATATCGCGAGACTTGCGGCGCCATTGGAGGGGTCCGAGGAGCGTTACTGTCCGCGAGTGACGGGGAGGCCAGGGCATTAAGCACTTCAGCTCGCTGCATTCTTGATGACGGCAATGTAGTCGACTGCCGCTCCATTGTGCAGTTCCACAGGCCAACGGGTGCCGGTCTGCGTTGGGTGTATTACTCAGACCCTCTGGCTTATTAACGCGACGACTCGAGGATGTGTAAGGCAGGTTAGCCGTTGAGCCACATCGTGTTGCTGAAGCGTGATCCCTCCCGCTGCAGTTGCTGGCAATCAAAAACGCATATTCGTCAAGCTGTTTCATACACGTCTTCACTTGGGCAGATCGCACGTTCAAACACCTCAATCTCAGCATGGTCCTTTCGGTTGAGGCCAAACATGCGCTCATCACGGGAGGTGGCTCAGGTACAGACAGAGCCAAATAAAGGCATATGCTGGTCGATTATAACACTTACTAAGAAGCCAGTGTCACAGGTATTAATTTGGCCTTTGCGCGTCTGCTCCTCGAGAAGGGTTGCTCCGTGATCGTCGGCGACCTCAAACTCGCGCCCGAGGCCGAGGCCCTGCTCGCCACGTACCCCCACCCACCGGAGAGCGGGGGCGCCGTAGACGGGTCCAAGCCTTCGGCGCTCTTCCACAAAACGGACGTAGCCTCGTGGCCACAATTGGAGTCGCTCTGGAAGACAGCCCTGGAGGCGTTCCCGACGGTGGACGTGGTAGTTCCCGGCGCCGGGCTGTACGACCCCCCTTGGTCAAGCTTCTGGGCGGCGCCTCGCACGGCGACGAATCCCGACTCGGCATCGAGAGATGCGGCGGACGCCGAGCCGGGCCACTATGCGGTGCTTGACGTGAACCTCGTCGCGCCCATCCGCGTCAGCCAGCTGGCCATCGGGCATTGGACGACGACGAAGCAGACGGGCTGCCTAGTGCACGTCGGCAGCGTAGCGGGTTACCTCGCTGAGGCGGCGTCGCCGTTGTACTTTGCGAGCAAACACGGGCTGCACGGCTTCGTGCGCTCTCTGGCAGACTTGCGCAACGAGCTGGGCATCCGGGTGAGCTGCGTGGCTCCCGGTCCAGCCAAGGTGATCCTTGCCGGTAGTTCGTGCTCATAGACCCAGACTCTGATTTGTGTGCAGACAGGTATATGGTACCAAGACGCGAGCAGAGCGGAGGAGATACTCGTCGACTGCCGCTGGGTCACCGTGGAGGAGATTGTGCAGGCCATGTACGCGCTCGTTGTTGATGAGGCGTACGGCGACGGTACCATCCTGGAGGTGACGCCCGGGGAGACGCGCGTGGTGCCCATGTTCAATGCACCGCCACCGAAGCCGGGCGCCATCTCGATGCCGGCAATGGGGTCCTTTCACGAGAGGCTGTTTCAGGACCTGAAGACAAAAGGACTCCAGGTGTGAGAGCCAACCGACGTGAATTATTGTGAAGACCCGTATTCTAGCCCTTCTGCCTTGACTCGAGGCCGTTTTCAATATCATTACATCGTACGTGAGGGCATCATTGTCGAGCTTGGTGTGCCGGATTCCTCATGGGAGTGATGTCCAGGGAGTCTCTGCCTTGCCATGCTGCTCGATGGGGTGGCGGGCTTGCGTCATACCTCTTCGTACAGCCATGGCGCTTCGAGGTCGCTTGCGTTTCGCTTTAACGCCCTTTATAGCTCTTTCTCCTCTTCCCTTGCCCGCTCGGTCCTTCTGACCTGCCGCTCAATCCTTTCCACGCGGCTCTCGGCGTCGGCCATGAACCGCGAATTGGCGAGCACCGTGCCCTCGTACCACGACCGCATGACAAGCTCACTCCGTCGGCGCAGCTCCGCCATCTCGGAAGCCTGAGCCATCTGTGTGGTCTCGATGGCCTTCATCCGCTCCGTCATGGAAATCAGGGTGGCGCTTTGTGACGGGTCAGGAATAGGACTGTCCTTGACGGCGGTGAGTGAGGATAGCATCGTGGGAAATGTCGACGCCGAGGCGAGGACGACGGACCGCAACGCCTCTATTGACAGCTGCGATGGAGGTTCAGACGCGGACACGGGGTGGAAGAAGTCCGGGTGAGACTTGTCTGGGTGTGTGTCAGGATAGGATAGCAAATGGATGGAGGCACGTGGAAGACGGAGCGCGTACAGATCTTGAGGAGCTCCCCGTAGACGCGAACGTGGGACAGCATCACGGAGAAGCGCCGCTCCAGCTCGCCCATCCTTCGCACGGTCGAGCCATGTTGCGGCGGCGGCGGATGCGAGGCGGTCGGCCCATAGAGGATGTGTTCGATGCGCAACAGACGCGACTCGAGGAGGGCGATGGTGGACAGCGCAGTCTGATGCAGCGGATTGTCCATGCTGCCACCTAGACCGCTGCCCGTTCCAAGAAGCAACCAGCAGGGAATGCCGTGATGCGGCTCAGATGCAGGAACGCGGTGTCGCAACCGAGTCGGTCGAGGGGTGAAATTGGACCCGAGACAGCTCCTCGATGGCGCCTGATTGGCGGCGGCTGGCGGCGGCGCCAGGACCTCAGCGTCGCCCCGCTACTAAAAAGCGGCACGCCGATAGGCCCCATGGACGGCATCTCCAGCTGTTCTCAAATGCTGCAACGTCTCCCGTCCACCCACACGTCACCAGCATCATCCTCTCCCCACGCTCGCTAGCCGCTGCTTCGCACACGCCGATTTACTGTGCGCATCCGCTCATGCTCTGCCGGCGGCCCTGACTCTAGCAGCGCATCGATATCCGACCCGATCGAGCAGTCCGCGTCGCACGACGGCGGTGGGTTGCGCACTCGACAAGGCCGTTTTGGTCGTCAGCCGACCGTAAGCTCGGGCAGTTCGTCTGCGAGCGCACACGCCGTCGCGGTGCTGCGCGGCGTTTTGCAGCTCCCCGCCGGCTATGACGACCTATTCGACCATTACGGATGGTAACAGCGCCTCGACCGGGGCCGTCCGCGACATGTCGAGGTAGGTGTCCCGCCCTGCGCCGTTGCGGCTGCCACGATGGCTGACCTGGGCAGAACGAGACGCAGAGGCGGCAAGGAGGGCCATGGCGGCCAGGCCTCGACAATTAGCAGCATCGTCAACTTGCTAAACACAAGTGCGCTCACCCTTCGCCCACGGGCATCCTCCCTCAGCCTCCGTGCCGTCTGCTGACCAGCAACAGTTGTCGGTGCTGGCACCCTTGCCATGCCCTCGGTCATGTCGCACATGGGAATCATGCTCGGCGTCGTCCTGATACTATGGTCTGGAGTCACGGCTGCGTTTGGCCTGTACCTCCAGTCCAAGTGCGCTCGCTATCTCGACCGTGGAAGCTCCTCCTTCTTCGCCCTGTCGCAAATCACCTACCCTGGCGCCTCCGTCATCTTCGACATGGCCATTGCAGTCAAGTGCTTTGGCGTGGGGGTTTCCTACTTGATCATCATCGGCGATCTCATGCCCGGTGTCATGCTGGGTTTCGACAATCGCGCCGCCGACATCCCGTACCTGGTTGATCGGCACTTTTGGATCACGGCCTTTATGCTCCTGGTCATTCCTCTGAGCTTCCTCCGAAGACTGGACTCGCTCAAGTACACCAGCATTGTGGCCTTGGTTTCCATTGGTTATCTCATCGTACTCGTCATCTATCACTTCGCCGTGGACCCGCACGCAGACCCGCAAGATATCAGAGTCATTCGGTGGGCGGGCGCAGTCGAGACATTGAGCGCGTTGCCCGTCGTTGTCTTTGCTTACACGTGCCATCAGAATGTTTGTTCTCGTGACCATATCCACTGTGATCTTGCTAACGCCGTGATAGATGTTCTCCATTATCAACGAAATCAAGGACAACTCTCCGCCGAGCATGGTTGGGGTAGTGGCCTCCAGCATTGGTTCGGCGGCCTGCATATATATCCTAGTTGCTATAACTGGCTACATTACTTTTGGCAACGCCATCGTTGGAAATATCGTCTCCATGTGTGAGTAGCCCGGCCGGCATGGGCTCGTCAACCTGACACTGACCCCTTGCAGATCCAACTGGCGTTGCGTCCACAATTGGCAAGGCAGCCATTGTCGTCCTAGTCCTCTTTTCTGTCCCGCTGCAGGTACATCCCTGCCGTGCGTCGCTGGACGCTGTTCTCAAGTGGCGGCCCAATTGGTCCACTTCCAGCACCGGCCGCCCCAATTCGCCTCTGTTGAACCCCGCGGCGGCATCGCGGGGCGACCATGGAAGCACCGCACCCATGTCTGATACCCGATTCGCTCTCCTTACGACTACTATTCTGGCGCTGGCGTACATGACTGCGCTGTCTGTGAGCAGTCTTGACCGTGTGCTCGCCTTCGTTGGCAGCACCGGCTCAACATCCATTAGCTTCATATTACCGGGTCTCTTCTACTACAAGATTAGCGACCCAGAGAGCGTCCACCACCAGCGGCTTATGAAGGCCGATGACGACATTGACGACATCGACGACGGGACGTCGGATGTCGAGGGATCTGTAGGGGTCCTCACACAGAACGCCAGCGGGGCCAGCGGTTCCAACGGTCGAACACAATGGCGTTGGCGAAGAAAGTGGCGGTGGGATCTCGAACATCTCGGCCATGGTCTCGTCAGGAAATTATCACTGTCCCTTGCCATCTACGGTATGGTCGTGATGGCAGTGTGTCTTCTTATGAACATTTTCTTTGCTGTCGCTCATTAGAGTTGCGTTGGTTCACCACCAAAATGACGGGACGCTCTGCCGCACGACTGAACGTGTAGCATGATTTTCAGGCGGGGCTAACTGGCAGTGGCATTAACGGAGTTGTGTTTTTCTATTCGCTTCAACGGCGGCTGTTCTGCAAGTTTTGCTCCTGGGAGCGGTCGGTTTGACTTGCCTTGTTGGTCTCTGAATATCCACGTTGGGAACCATGCTTCCGAGCGGCTACTGGAGGCTATACCATCTTTGTAGTAAAAATTCATTCACGAGATACAGATGCTTCTTTCACCGTCCGCTCATTTACATTGAATTGTTCGGAGACGTCCCTCATAAGAGAGCACTTATTCATGGTTGTATGCGGCAACTGCCGCTCTTCTAGGTCGTCCAGCAAGACCTGTGAAGGTCCCCCCTTGGTAGAAAAAAAACCCAAGCCAACGCCATGAAATGCTAAATGATACATTGATACAACACTTTGTCCGCCAAATAGTCCTCAAGGCGCTCATCGATCGGTCCAACCAGTCAAAAGCGCTCATCGGATGCGCACGTCGCCGGCCACGACCTCACCCGTCTTCTTGTTCTCCTTGGGACCAAATTCCTTCTTGGGCAAGATGCCGACCATGGACAGCAGCCGCCAGGCCGTGTCGGTGGGCTGCGCGCCAACGCCGACCCAGTAGCGCGCTCGCTGCGCGTCGAGCTTGATATCCTTGTGCAGGCGGCCCGAGGCGTCGTAAGGGTCGGGCTTCGGGACGGGGTCGTAGGTGCCGAGGACCTCTAGCGGGCGAGAGTTGCGCGCCGTGCTGTATGTAGGTCAGTATTGCGGGTGGACAGTTGTGAGCTTCGATTGGCCGTCGAAATGAGGGAACGCTAGAGTCGACTCTTTTGTGAAGGGGATTGAGCGGCGGACGTACCGGGCGTGTGCGACGACGATATTGTAAAAGGGCGAGTTTCGGCGCCCAAACCGGGCGAGGCGGATCTTGACAACCATGGCTGCGGATTTGGGAATGGAGACCTGAGTCTTGCAATGAAGGTGTCGCGAGACCAGCTTTCACTGGCGATGCCTGCGTCGTGGAAATTTAGTCGGAGCTGGGGTTTTGCCGTGCCGGCCAATCAGCTTTGGGGGACGCCACCTGCGGCGGCACGCTTGGCAAGCACAGTGCCTTGCTGGGTGGGTGATGTCAGTCTGAGCCCCCAACCACCAAGACGTCGTCTCTCATGACTTTGAGACACTTCTCTTTCTTCCGCACAGGCAAAGGCTGCTCTCAATCGGCTCTCATCACCTAGTACACCAGAAAACTCTTTCCAGACCGATATTGCAAATTTTGGGACCATGGCAATCAAGGTCAGCTCTATATGGCACCCGGTGACTTCCTCGGGTCCGTTTGGGAGCGTTGCACGCACTCCTATCTAATGACTCTGCACTTCTGCAGACAGTTTGCAGTTTGCTGATATATCACGACCTAGACGCTCGGAGCAAAGGCAGCTGCTGCTCTAGATCAGGAGCTCATGAGCACCTGTGCATTTTCCATCGACCAGCTCATGGAACTTGCCGGACTCTCGGTCTCCCAGGCAGGTATACTTGGACTTGTTCACCAAAGCACCAACTCGCCACAAGTCATGGCTGACCAGACCGCCAGTGTACCGCGTCCATCCATTGAATAAAGGCCATCGAGTGCTTGTGGTTTGTGGTCCTGGAAACAATGGCACGTTTGACTCCTCTGCTCTCCTGTCAGGCTCGACAGCGGCTAATCAAATCCTAGGTGGCGATGGCCTCGTGGCGGCTCGCCATCTGTTCCACTATGGCTACAAGCCTAGTATATTCTACCCTAAGAGGAGCAAGAATGAGCTGTACCAGGTAAGTTCCGCGGTGTCTGCTCGTCTCAGGGGCAACGCCTTCCTCGAATTTATCAAAGATCAATAGCCTCGGCCGTCTCGTCCTGCAAAATGACTCTTGGCTTGCATTTATTGTCTTCTATCCGTTGTATCCCATTGTTGCTTTCGGGGTATCGATGCTAGATATTCTTGGCAACCGTCGGGTTCTGGCGACGTCAACTGTCCCTGTTCCGGCCGCATTCGTTGTTGGCCCCAATCGTGCCCCATTTTATTCATCACCATTCTCTTTTCCCCCTAGGTTCGTTCCCAAAAAGAGATGCTCATCGTATTCTCAGCGTCTTGCGAAACAGCTTGAGGATCTCGACATCCCCTTTGTCGATAACTTCCAATCAGCCATGGCTTCAACAGACCATATCGTGGACGCAATCTTCGGTTCGCAACTCGAAATGCCCCTTTTCTGTGCCCCGTTGCGATATTCTGACACGCTGCATTAGGATTCAGCTTTTCTGGGGAGGTTCGAGAGCCGTTTCCTGCTGTAATTCGAGCCCTTCAGGAAACCAAGCTATCAGTAACCTCAGTGGACGCTCCTTCGTCATGGGACATCGAACATGGTCCCCCCAGCTCCGGCCCGGGCAGCTCTTTCATGCCTACCGCGCTCGTTAGTCTAACGGCGCCGAAGCCTCTTGTGAAACATTTCACCGGTAGGCATTTCGTTGGTGGACGGTACGCACTTTTCCTGATTGATCGTGGCTCCGCAGGGTGGCTGATCCGGCAGACAGGTTCGTCTCACCATCCATAGCGAAGAAGTACGATTTCGAAGTCCCAGAGTATCAAGGCGTCGATCAAGTCGTCGAAGTGGCAACCAGCGGCGAGAAACTGTGAGCCGGTCGTGCGGGGCCTCTGATTGTTGCTCGTGATGTCTTGATTGGTTCTCTAGCAGGCGCGTGTTGGCTGACGGCTTCTTCGCCACGGTTATCACATAACCTGACAACCGCCTCTTAAACTGTTGGGGCAGACTGGACTCGGGCACTGTCCGTCACGCATGTTCTCGCGAGCAACGAAGATGCCGTTCGGGCAGGCGACCAAGGGAGGGTGACAGTCGTGGCAGAATGCAACATAGACGAGATATTCCTTTCCGCAGACGTGGCATTGAGCCGTATGCTCCGTGCACATTTATCGTGAATGAAGCCTCCCGTCACCGGCGGATCGGAAGCTCAGAGTGTGCGGAAGGGTCATGGGTAAGGGAGGTCTCGGTGGCATGGGACGGAGAAGCCAGATGTCCTGGGGTTGAGCGGGTATTTGGATCGGATGAACCCCGACTTGACCGGCTGCTCCCTTGTCGGTAAAGGTAATCGGGAATGAGCGGACTGGCCAAAGCAGGGCGAAAACAATTATACCTGGGCTTGGAGCGTT
Source organism: Tolypocladium pustulatum (assembly GCA_024340155.1). NCBI lineage: Eukaryota > Fungi > Ascomycota > Sordariomycetes > Hypocreales > Ophiocordycipitaceae > Tolypocladium > Tolypocladium pustulatum. The sequence goes on from JALHBY010000071.1 coordinate 12,726, forward strand.
GAAGGCCGACAGGGCTGTGTCCAACCATAAGGCGGAGGAGAGATGGATATACCACAATTGCCACCACCCTCGGGACTCGGGCTCTCTCACCCACTTGCTGCTGCCGTCAAAGCTGGGGTTGGCTTACACTGTACTGCTATAGGTGAGTCGGTACTGGCTCTGGTCACGGCCCCCGTAGTGGCTGGTGGGCGCTCCAGGTTGGGGCGAAACATACACGCACGCACACGATATATGGCGGCGACGGGCGAGGCGACAGCAGCGGCAGCGGCAGTGAAGAAAGGGAGAGCCATTTTGATTTTTGACGTGATATTTCTCGAGCACCCGCATTTCCAGCTGCTGGGCAAGCAATCGTCGGATCCAAGTCGAATCGGGGCCCTCCTTGACTGACCCCCGGAGCAAAAGCTCCCTGCCCGCCGTGATAGGCCATTGCGATTGGAGGCGCGCTTACGGACAGGTACGAGGTCCGCTTTTCTAGAACATTAGAGGACCTTCTCCTCCTCCACGAATCACCACCCTGGGCCTGGGGAACGACGCGGAGCACACGAAGTATGAGGTTGGCCTAAATGGGCAGAGAAGCGATGAGGCGCGGCTCGATGCCCATCCCGAGCCACCATGATTTACTCGAAATAAGCTTGGGGAGCTCTGCTCTGAGGCTGGACATCGTCTTGAATCCGCGCGACGAAAGACGAACGCTTACGCAACCCAGATTGCTTCTTTGTCGCCCGTCGCTCTCCAGGGTGCCTACGCCATGACCTATAACATAATCGTGCCTTAGTGCTCGGCACAAGGCCACGCCAGCCCGCGTGTACGAGTAGTGAGATGCGGTGATTCATGCCGAGCTGACGATTGGGCTCGGGACTGCCTCTTCCGCTTGACTTGAGTCCCTCTGCCGCACTAATCGGCCAACCAGCCACAGATGCTCTCGCCAGGTGTCGGTCCATCTGGAAGCTCTAGCTCGGAACGCGTGGAGTGCTCGCCACAACCTGCCCGAATGTCGAAGCAACGCCGCCTGTTGTGGCGGTGGCTGCTGCCCCCGGGAGTTCGAAGTCAGGGTCCAGACGCACAAAGGGACCCGCAGGGCTCACCAACTAGGACCCGGGCCGAGGCCCTTCGCGTGGCGCATCCGGGTCACTGCTTCGCTCGATCGGCGTCTGGGAGGGTCCCTGGGACAGATCGCTGACGCGCATCGCCGGGCCGCTTCGAGGTCATCTCGAACCGCTCCCACAACAAAGCTCGTATGGACGTGCCAGAAGGCTCTTACCATGGCAACATGGCTAAGGTAGGGTTCGACGGGAACTGCTGCGTGAAGCTGCTGCGGGAAGTTGCCACATTGTTGGGCGGGCTACAGCTGCGGCTTCTCACAAGCATGATACCACTCTAATACGCGTTCAACAGCGCAAGAGCTGCAGCAAGCTCGTACCTTCCCGTCCGTCCATGCCTTGCCTTGCGCCCTCCCTACCAAGCTACGAGTTTTTCAAACCTTCCGCTCGTCGCCTCCGCGCGTCGACTCCACAACGCATCAATCACAGGTCAGTGGTCGCTGTGCAACAGATTAGCTTTGCCATGTCCGCATTCTGCGTTACCGTTTCAGACAGGCGACCAAACTGCGAGTGTAAGAAGCAACGGTTGCGCGGCCTAGTCACTTATCGAACTTGGTGCAGGCGGGGGGAGCGAAGGTTGCTATGTTGCCACAACAGGATCACTGAGGTGCCATTGTGGCGAGTACTCCATGGCAGTACGTCTTTCAGGAAGCCATCAACTGAATCTGGACTACTGTACCTCACCTTGAGGGGCAAGCGGCAGCCTCGGATGCACAGCTGGCATCCTGCCCTGAGCGGCCGCGCGCGCTACGAACTAGCTCAGCAGGATTGCGAATCAAAACTTCAAAAATGTCCAAACATTTCATCTCTCCATGTCCCCTACGCCGCACCGGCTCTTTCAACGGCTTTCTCTCCAACTCTTCACAAAAACAGAAGGCTATCACATACTTGTATGCCATCGCCAGACGGTCGACTGATTTGCCTCGGTTGCTGTGGATCATGAGACGATGCGGATACAGGCCCCGCAGCTGGGCTGCTCCGCGTCTTCGGACATTACGGGTTTGTCGCCGCACTGATAATACATGATGATGAGACAAGGATTGATCGATATATATCGTTGACAACTCGGCTCTCGCTAATCTTTACCGAAGGCTATTCGTCGCCAGCACGCGTCAATGCGCCCCGAGGCGACGTGGCTTGCGCCAAATATTCTGTGGCGGAAGCTTGACTGACATGCATGGCAGTCGCACAGCCGGGCCGCCAATCCCATCCATCCAGTCGCATTGCACGGCCGCAACGAAGCAATGTCGATCCGCAGGACCTCCGTAGTCCCTAAGAAGCACAACTACGTACGGGATTAGCACTCGCCGCAGTGCCTAACCGAGAACGTGAATTTGTACATCACTGGCCATTCGGCCGAAAAGCTGTGTTGCAACTTGCCGCCCGCCCCCCTCCCCCTCCCTCTCCCTCTCCTCCGGCCCACCGGCAGAAACCACCCTTGGCCGCACGGATTGCCGTCACTCATCGACTTCACGCCGAACCCAGCGCCTCAGGCCCAAGATTATCAACTTCATCGACCCATCGATCCATCGGAAGACCCAAGTCTCTTAAAATCGATGCCATCGCCCACGCCGTCATTTACGAGTACTCAGAACTCGTCGCAAGGTACAGTAGGACTGCATGAATATTATCCTGCGACGGAGGATTTTTAAAGTTTCCACCCTTGCAATGCCGGATATCGGTACTTTGCGCGTCGCGTGGCGCCTAATAATTGATCCCGGCTGTGGGGTCGTCTAGCAAACCCAAATGGCATGGTCTAAGTTGATCGCTAAATTGTCTGGGGAGCTTTCCTCGAGGACATAATGCGGTTCAGCCTACCGAATTCTGGTTGACAATTCCCAGCTTCCTTCCCACAGGGAAATGATATCTGAGGCCATAATGAGGATGAGTTCGAGTATCGCGATGAGGGACTGCTCAGGGCATTTGCTCGGGGCGGGAGGTCGAAGCTCGGCAGGCGCTCGAGCAGCAGCGAGGATTGCGACAAGAGAACGGGCGGCCAAATGGTGTCCCTGCTCGCGTTTGTAACCTCATACAGAGGTGCTTGAATGTTTGGAGAACGAGTCGGGATCACAGGATACGGGTTTGACGGTATGTCTTCCGGCACTTTGATTCCATTCGAAGCATGCTCGCAGGACGTTTCTAAAGTTGGCGGTGACACCAGAGATTGGCATGTGTTAATGCCTTGATGGAAGTGGCCACGAGCATCTGCGAGTTGCCACGAGCGTTCGGCGCCTGGAGCTATGAGGTATTGCATGAAGATGTGGCCGTCGGTATGATAGATGGACGTATTGGGGCGACGCATGCGAGGGTCGATTCGTACGGAACTCCAACCAGCTCATTCTCAAAAGTTGTCCGGCGCCCAGGCCTCCTGTCGGTTCTCAGGAGCATGCTCTTCAGGCTGGTTAAGTTTCTCCTTGCCATGTGGTTGTCGGATCGCAGCAACATCCTTTTCATGCTCGTTAAGCTTCTCTGTGCCATGTGCTCAAGTTTTCCCTTGACGGTAGATGCTTCTTCTTGGCTGCACTCTCCGACAGTCTGAACCTGCGCCTCTTCGCGCTGCTGGCATCCGCCACGGTGGCAGATAATTCTGCTGTCCACCGAAGGGCTGTTGGCGCAGATCCTCTTTCTCGCTCTCGTGCTGGGACGAGCCCTCGCTATTGGGCACCCATTGAATGTCGTGCCGATGACGCTTTTGCAGTAGCAGCAAACCTGTCTACGGATGAGGCACTTACACATGCTGGCAGCCGAACACCAGAAGGCAATACCTTTGGACTTTCGGAGATAAGAGCGAGGCGTGCCCATGCGCTTGGGCAGTCGCTCCATATATCCCTGGCTGCGCGATAGTCTTGTGCTCTCGATCGTCGGAGGCTGTGAGAATTCTTGCTGATGTGACACAGAGCTACAAATATATGCTCGTTGATCAAAGCTTGAGCAGCTCTTTGTTTCGGCTCAACACAAGGTGATGATAAGTCGCCAATTCGCTGTGAACATCCTTGCGACGCAATCACTCGATACAGGTACAACCGTCGGCTGTTGGTGAAGAGGTGCTTTGTCGAATGAGATGTGGCCTGCGTTCGGCATTGCTCCTTATCATTCTTGCTATCTTTGTTCTTGCTCTTTGAGCCACATGCGACGGAGATGAAAGACTGAGCTCGATATCATCTGTGCTCACAAATCGGAGCAACCTCGAATGGCAACTCAGGCTGTGCGATGCATCATGGCTTTCATCCAAGCTCTGCACTTTACAAAGTTATCATTACTCTTTACAACCTTTCTTGAAAGTGTATAAGTAGAGTCGATTCCAACCTCTGATGGGCACAGTAAACCGATCCATGCTTTCGAGCGTGCCTTATGGCAGCGCCGGCAGCATCAGCGCACCGGCAACAAATCAGTCCGACTTTCATTCATCGGCGCGCTCTCGTCGACAATGCGCGAAGACAGCGCATGTAGGCCTCGAGAAACCGACGAGCATCTCAGCCAATTCGCGCGACGTTCAGCACATAGACCCCAGCAGAACAATTCGAAGTCATGAGCCGACCTTATTCACAGACGGGCCATGGAACGTAGATGGTGCGGACTTGAGCTCCTTGCAAGCCACGCAAAGGCCTGTGAGACGTTTGGACGTCTTCCCGTCTTACTACGTCCACACAGATGCCTTTGCGGGAATGTGTTCTATATTTCGCAGTCCAGTAATTAGCATTGTCGATGCTTAATAACAAAGAGAGAAGACGTTTTCACGTCAACTGTAAAGCCACAGCTCGCCTGGGCGAGTATGCGCCCTTGTCGCGTTACCTCGTTCGTATTTTGGCGTTTCCCCTCCAATGGGACAACGTACGCGCAAAGTGCTCCCATCATCAGACTCTTGTCCAATGACAGCTGCGCATCTCGCGCAAGTGAGTGTGGTGCCAACTGGACGAGAGCCTGCCAATGGCGTGATTTGTAGGGGGAGAGCAAATTTTCAAATATTCGTGTCTAGTATTGCTCAAGAGGTCGTTAGGTGACGGAAGACCAGCACGACGAGGTGGGTTTGTGCAAGGTACCTTGTATGGCTGGTTTCCGTAGCGGAGAGCTATCTCGCCGATTTTAAGCTCAACTCCCCTGCATACACCTTGTGAAGCAATCAATAATCAATCAAGGAACGGCAAATGGTGGCTCCAGCTCCAGAGTGCGCTGGGCAGCTGATGCCGGCCTCAGTCGAGAAGATCATCCCAGAAACACGGGTTTAGTGTGTACCGGCTGACGCAAGGTGCACTTTCACCACTGTAGCCAAGTGCAGGGGAATCCTTGGGCAGAGTGAAGCGCGCATCTAAATATGAACTGCCTTCTTGACACGTCGAATGCGTTACAGAGGGCCTTTACCAGTTTGGCTCAATTGTAATAAAGTATAATAGTATGATCCGCATTTACCTTATATAGGTATATATGAGGGACAGGTAAGATATGTCTTAAGCCATATGTACCTAGCTCTAGGCCTAAGCCAATAGTCTTATTACAAGAAGGATTTCAAGGGCCAGTCTCATATACCGGATTAATGCCGTAACGCGTGTATCGTACGTTATCGATCGTGTTCGGCTCTTCCGCAGCCTTACTGACCAGGTGTTTACCTGCCGTCCTTGCTTCATTACACGTTCTTGGCAGGCGAAAATACGAAAGTACATTCGGTGATGAAACTCAGAATCAGTATATCTTGACGGGTCGAACTTGCGAAAATCATGCTGTCCCGCCTTCCGTCCTTTCCGTCAGGTATATGTAAAGCATGTTCATCCGCCTTTGTTGTCTTCAAGGTTGAACTTGACACTTCAGGTCTTAACTTCGACGCCTGGAGACCTCCCATAGCCTGCGAAGACTCGATCTGGCCCCAATCACGCTGCCGTCTCTTGTCACAAATTGGTCGCGGCCATGAAGCTCACTTTCTTGTCTATGTTTGCGCTTTGCGGAGCAATCGCTGTGCCGCCATCATTAGTTACGGATGTGGAGGCAAGAGTTGCTACGTCGGTCAAGGAGCCTTTCGATGTCGAAGTATACTGGCCGAGAGGTGATGAACATTGGACGGATACGGAAGAACCCATCAAGAGTCGAACGGGGATTACGCGCTATCGAATCGTCAGGCACGACGGCCTCTTATTCAAATGGCGCCTTGACTTTTCCACCTCAATGGACTATCGCTACTTCTTCTATGATGCGACTGGGGACTTGTACGTGAATAACGTTTGGCGACCAGGTACCCATTTCGTTCAGTACAACTCCCCCAACGAGACTATCATGCGCGTCGCCGGAAGGTGAATGACTCAGCTGTATACACGGCAACAGTTTGTCCATCTGAGCTTGCAAGGGTAAGACCCCGTCCTCCCCTAAGTACTCGTCGCGTTCGAATCTAAGCACACTGTAGAGGCAACGGAGCTCTCTTGAGTACGGTTCGAGATTTGGCTACTATGGCATTGATACTACACGGATCTCAATATTATTCAACATAATGAAATACGGGTTTTGAATGGAATGGGGGTTGTCACTAGAAGGGAGAGGAGGCGGGCATCGTTGTACACAAGGCAGGATCGGTTGGCAGGCCTGCCAGGTCTCGGAGGTTGTCTGTCGCTCAGGAAGTAGGTGCAACGAGGAGTTTACAACGAGTCCGTAAAGGACATGCTTGTAAACTTATCGAGAGATGGAGTATTAAAAGCTGATTCGAGAAGGCCCGGCTATACACCTTGGGATGGGGCTCATCCGTAATTTCAACCGGGACTCCCCACGTTGGCGCACCGCATCGCACGCACACACATCTCAAATGCCCGTCGCAAAGGTAAGAGAGGAGGCAGGCGCCGCGTGGGACACAACGTATACATCGGCAGGAGGCGCACCGCCGACCGAGGCGCTCACGGTGCTCTGGGACTTCGACTACCCTGTAGCGCAGCAAGCGTAGTTGGGGGTAACTTACGGGCCAATCTCGACGCCTGCTCAGCGGCCTTTGCTAAGGAAGCTGGAGATTGGTAATGCGTAGCCACCACGGCTGCGTCTGTCGAATAAGCCCTATTTTTCATCAATGACCCGAATGAACAACTTAACCTCGGAGCTCGCAAGTGAAATGCGCAAAATTGAAAGAAAGCACGTACTGGGACATTTGGCAGCGGGGTTGGTGGCTTACGTAGGTACCTTAGCTCCAATCTCTCGCCTCATTGGGCTTCAACATTGCCTGCACACCTTGAACAACTCTCATTCTCAACACATCGCCGTGCTATTCGCTTTGCCTCGCGCTCATGCTTGTCGACGGAGAAACGTACGCGTGCGAAGCTTGTATCCGGGGCCACCGTGCTCGCAGCTGCGACCATCATGGTGAGTTCACTGGCGTTTGCCTGCACTTTCCAGCCATGCCCTCCCCTCAGGCTGATCTTACGACGAAATATCAAGGCCGCCCTCTGCAGCCCATAAGGAAAAAAGGACGACCCGCCTCGCAATGCGGCCACTGCCGCTCCATGCGCAAGTCGCGCTCTGCCCACGTCAAGTGCGACTGCGGCAAACGAGCGCGGGACGCCGAGTCCGGGAGCGCATCCCCCCAGGGTGGCAAATGTGAGCTCCTGCATAGCTGGCGATGGTTGTGTTGCGAGTCTTCTGACCATCCTTCCCGCAGCCAAGTGCAATTGCTTTGAGGGCGGAAGATGCAAATGTGCCTACAAGCAAGAACCGTTGACGATGGTCACGGTGCCGCAGGCTAATTCTGACAACGGCACAACTACCTCGATTACGTCCGCAGGTGACTCGGGCTGTTGCTGGGAATCGGATGCTCTGGCGCCCTTGTCTCATCTGACCTTTGACGAGCCTGGCCACATCGGCAGCGGCGTTTGGCAGAATGGTGGCCTCTCGCAGCTCGATAAAGAGCAAACCGATCCCATCTTTGCCGATCCGGGGGCCCCATGGGATGGCAGCCTGGCACCCGCCTTCGGCGAAGACCCTCAAAACTGGGATTCCTTTGCCTTCAACGATCCGAACATGTCTCAGAGGCCCATTGACTTGTCCAACATCGACGGCATCCACGGCGTTGATGGTTTGCACTCAACAGCGTTTGATGGGTTTTTAGGGACGCCTCGGGATGTGTCGAACGTGGCTGCAGCAACGATCGTCAACTGGGCTCCAGACGAGCTCGGCTTGTTAAGCAGTCACAATCACGATCAGTTTTCCGGCAGCGCCGAGCTCTTGTGGCCAGAAGGCTTGGATCAAAGCATAATTGCGACATCAAGTTCTGACAACCAAGCCACAACTGCATCTGACGCTGTCTCTGGAGACTTGAGTCGTGGTGTTGCTCCAGGATGATAGCATCGTGAATCATCCTTACAGCAATGTACCCGCATCATGGCAAAGCAGACATAGCTTCATTTGGACCCTCCCCAATCCTTGCTTGATTGCTGGCTGGCTGGCTTATGTCCGGTAGAGTCCGCTACCAAACTATGACAGAGAGAACGAGTTCAAACCCCCATAGTGTGTCCGCTCCGCCTTTTCACATCTACCAGACAGGCACACTTGTGCCACATACTCGTAAGGTGGAGAGGGCTCGAACCTGTCAAATGCGTCTGCGGTGTTGTGTCTTGAGAACCCAATGACTTGGAGACGACACTCCTCGAATCACAACAGCGCTGCGCGCCGTTCCCTGCAACCACACAGGATGGCTCAGAAAGCGCCTAACTCCGCAAAAATGCCTCAGTTCACATCATAGGAGGGCGAGGAGGTGTGGAAGTCATGGAAGCGGGGGGTGCAGGACCTAATCCGTCTGGTCGGGGTCGAGAAGTACATTGACAAGCGACAGGCTGAGATCACCGCACAAATGGCGCAAGATGACAAGGGCTCAGAGTACGTGGCATCAATGACGGTCTCGATTCCAAGGCCAGACCCCGAGCCGCTGATCTAAGCAGACGAAGGGTGCGACTTCGACCTGGTTATCCAAGCCGGATTGAATATGGACACTGCGATGCACAGTCAAGTTGGACAATTGCAAATCTACCAAAGCAATCAGCTGTTCAATACCAGGCGTCCCTGGCTAGACTGTCATAGATAGCAAGGCCACGTATGTAACGCAATGGCCCGCGTAACATCGGTGAGAGTATGGCTGCATCTACGGCCATGGCCTCAGCATGATCTGGATTCTCGATTATGGCTGCGGAGAAACTTGCAGCACCAGCACCTTCGATGTCATTGAGTGTGCCGAATGACCAGCTTGATCCCCAAAGGCGCTTATCGCCGGCTTTCACCATGTCCTTCTCCAGAGAGACCTGTATTTTCTCACGGATCAGTCAATGGGCCACTGATCTCTTCCTTGGTTTATTTCTTGTGCCGTCAGCTCCTTCATGCCAGGGTTTGCTTTCCATTAGCAATGTCGTGGCCGGGACTGGCGGCCGGACTTCTCGAGACTCTCGTCAGGTGAGAGTGAACAAAGTTGTAGGATCGTCCGGCGTGAATTGCGCGGACCTGAGTGGCGAGATGGATATCGTGGTTAAGCAGAACTCAATAGGACTCCAAGTTACGGACTGCCCGAATAGAGCCGCGCATGGTCACACAAGGGGCTGAGAGACGACGTTTCTCTCGTTGGGAAGTTGCGATGTTGGGTCTGGCTCGTCAATTAGAGCATTTGTCGCGCGCTCGAATGTTAATTCGCGACGCCGGGCCCTTAGAGATAGCAGGCTGCTCAGACAACATGGAAGAGCTAAGTTCTGTCTTCAGCTGAAGTGATAGGCTATGACTCGTGATATTGTCTCAACCAATCATGCCGACAAAATGGACTGAAGACGAGGGCACCGTCCCGTCGGAGCCATACCAATACGCGCAAGCTCACAGCACAAATCAAGGGTCTGAGCCAACTGATTACCTCTCCAGCCTTGGAAGATTCGAGTGGTTGTCCTCGGCTATGTAGTAAATCCCAGCACTTTTCTATCCACGACATCCTATTTCTGGCAAAGTCCAACTCTACTTCAAGGTGCAATAGACTTTGGTTGCTCGCTGATTCGCGGGTCGAAACGGATGCACCGTCTCCCCGCTCTCGTTCGTCTCCTCATAAGTCATAGTGTGGAATTCGCTTACCACCTCCCCCCGAAACGGCGTTGGCGGGTTGGTCCAGACGTGATTCACGGCGTCCGACAGACTCTCGATCTGAATCCCGCGAAAACCCTCGGCGGCCGCTTTGCGCATCATGTACTGCGCCAGCCCCTTCATGATTCCCTTGCCCTCGTAATCGCGCCGTGTGCTTGTCGCGTTGCGTAAGAGCACCTCCCCAGGGCCGTTTGGTTGCCACGTCTTTGCATCGCGGTTGTCCCTCGTTGAGAGGACATGGTACACGGGGCCGAACCGGGGTAGAACGCCCATTAGCCCGGCCATCTTATCCATGTCCAGGCTATTGTAGCCGTCGTAGGCGAGCGCGACTGAGACGAGCGGAAAGTCCATCTGCTCGAGCAGCTTGCCTTTGCCGGCGCTTTCATCGGTTGTGTCCCAGTAGAGCGCGCCGTCCGTGGCGACAGACTCCTGCCGTTTGAAGTGATACTCCTTGTCAAACACCCCGAGTGAATGGCCGGAGTCAATTTGGTGCTTGACTAGATAGGTCGCATGCTTGAACCCGTCGTATGCCCGCGCCGTTTGGTTGTCAGGGTACAGAGCCGTCCACACAGGTGAGTGGAATATGTTACTGTGGATGACGATTGAAGAGGCCCACTCGATATGCTTGGGCTCCAGCACTCGGATCTCATATCGAGATGGCAGGTTCGTCTCAATTGCCATGGCTGGTTGTGACAATCGAGTCGTTGCAAACTGTCAAATGCTAGGCCTAGGACGGGAAGACGAGAAAGGGGAGTTGTGCTTCCCAGGTAGGCGGTTTCGAGATTTGAACATCGCAGACCTCCGTGTCAGCATCTTGTCTTTATATCGTGAATGAGGCAGGTGTCGGCTGACTGTGCTGACGCTATTAATAAGCAGGTCACTCTTTCCAATTGGAATAGACTCTCGAATCCTTGGCAGCTGCGACGTTGTCATGGCAAGCGCTTACCCTTGCTGCGACTTTCTAGATCTGGATAACGCAAGATGCATCCACCCATTATCTCGTCCGAAGAAAGTTTCGGCGGCCAACAGCTATGATGTGATGAATGCAAATTCACGAGTTCCATGTCAATTGCGCGCTGTTTAGAAAGCTTGCTTCAAGAGATACGCCCGTGGCGTAGATGTTATTGGTGCGCTATGATCTGAACCGGCTCAACACTGTCTTGGCCAAGCGCATGGGCAGCGTGCAAGTCGAAGAGCAGAGGCAACTACTCTTCGTACAGGGCCCACAACGTTGGATCTGGAATTAGACGTCTGTGAACGCTCAATTGCTTTTTGCTTTGCTGCTATTAGAACCTTGGGCTTCAAATTGCTGAACGCCGGATATTTGCCATACCCTATAGCGATTGTGTCTATCATGAGCTGCGAGAGGGGGCATTATTTTCTGTCGATGGAGTCGATGCGGCCGGTTTTTCATCATTGACTTCTTGATATTCGTTATGCAATTTGGACCTGTGATATAAGATCTCGTGAATTGCTCAACACCCAAGGGAATTCAAGGGCAATGGTTTGGATGCAACCTTTAATGGCTGTCGTATAGTTTGCGTGCGCATTTGCGTTTGAGGCGATGCCAGAAGAGCTTTTATTACCAATCTAGATATGGGAGAGGCAGTTTCTTTTGGATCGAGCATATTTTCGCTCTAGAACATGTGTTAGACGTGCGATTTCAACAAAGCCACGAGCCGAGTGTCAAGTTTTATCTCAGCCACCTCCAGTGCTCGTGTGAGAATGCCACGTGCACACATAAACCTTCATGGGTGACGTGATAAACGTCAGGGTCTGCGGCTCCAGCATCACTTCGGTTCAGTGCATCAGTGAACGAGGCGTGGGCCGGGGATCGAGTGCCACCCGAAGGCTCTCCAACGCGCGATTCCATTACGGTTGCTGCATTATGCAGCACCTCAGTGGGACCTCTGTTTCATGGCAAGATCATGGAAATCAGATGTGACTGGACACACTCGACTGTGCATCATTTCGTCGGCTTCGACCGATACGTGCTCTGATAGTTAGCTTCAACGAAGTCAGACGTGTGAAGGGCAACCTGCGAAAACACGTTCGAAATCCACATTCTTCATAGGCTTTCACTCGTAGCGAGCCTAGACGGCAACGGTTTGTGAAGAGCTGTGGGAATGCAGCGGTGTGTGCCGCCTCATTGAGGCGCAGATGCTCGTACTACCTGCCGTTACGTGGAAGTTTTCAATCGGACTTGGTGTTGCCGCAGCGAGGGCCTTTGACTGCACCAAAGCAGTAGGGGTAGCTTATGGGTGACTTTCACCTCATGTGCGGTATCGTCTAAGCTTTTCTTTAATCTTCATTGAGAATACCTTCCCCAACACTAAAGAGGATGGGAGGCTCTCGAAGAAGCCCCGGGCAACTAACAAGCAGCTGCGAGGCAGATGCATGACAATAACGCCGCGACTGCGGTCGAACTCAACGCCAATCTTGACCGGTGCCTAGCGAGACGCATCCGTGCACCTCCAGAGCTGGCCTTCGATGATCAAAGCGTCGGGTGTTTGAACGGGATCGGATGCATTCCGCACGGAAAGAGCGACCACGATTGAAAAGTGCCCTCAACTGTGTCCGATCAAGTCGCTGCCAAGTCACACTGTGAAACGCCGCTAACCGCAGAGTATAAAATATATGGGCCTTCCCGCAGCGCCAAGGCTACTGATTTTTTTTATTTAGGAAACACTTGCTCCGGACTCGTACCTACTCGTAGTAGTCCAGGATCCATGGGGCTCCGGTCGCGGTCAAAAAGGGGTTTACTGCGCCTCTAGCCCACAGCTCTATCTGCCAACGACGATGTTACGTGCAGCAATTGACATATTATGCAAACTTGCGAGCCAAGGACAAGCTTGACAGGGGCCTGCCTCCCTTTGCCTGATATGGTCGATAAGCGGTTGCGACGGCGCCAGTCCACGGCACTGAGCCGATAGATGCACCGAAGTGGGAACTAAGGCTGAACTACCGACCGCATCGACGCCAACCAGCTGTGCCTTGGACAGCCGAGATTCGAGTGTGTCGTGTCTTGTATCATTGCCTCACTACCCGCTTCTGCAACAATAGCGGACTCATCTTCTTCATCTCGGTTGCCCCGCGTGAGCGAAACCAGGGACCGCGTAAAATGGGTCGCGGCTGGAGTCCAGCCGGGGCGCCTGTGGAGAGCTGAAGGTTTGGGGAAGCCCGAGCCAAAGCGAGAGACGGTGCGCTTCAAGGGCATGGCGCAGTGAGACTTGCGCACGTCCGCCTCGGAGCACGTGCCTGCAAATGAAGCTACGAGTAGGAGCCTTGGCAAATATCGATTGCAGGATGGGGTGAGGCATTAATGTGGTCGCCGGTCGATTAGACAGCTCCGTCTCCCTGTTCCGCGTTTCCGACGAGCGGATTAAACGTCGTGGTTCGGCAGAGGCGCCTCGAGGCGTTCACTGCTGCCGGCAGACGCCATGGCTGAGCGGCAGGCTGCAGGCTTCTAGAAGCCTCCCGCATCTTACCTTACCACTATCATCCGCAGCGGAAGGCGCCTGGCTTCAGCTCCTGTCCCTTGAACATTGGCATCTCGCAAGGTAGTGAAAGCCCCGAAGGCGGGGGAATCGCTCTCCGCGTATTACTCCAGTCGCCACCCATGGCTTCCCCACGGTTCCCCGGATGCGCGTTTATTCTTCAAACAGCTAACCTTGTCCGCCCTTTTCTGGAGTATCTTGAGCCGTCGTCGCCCGCACAGCCTCGCGAGTCCACGAGTGCTCTGGACCTGAATGCGATGGAGAACTGGGGATTGCTTCACCCCAGCGCGGCTTTCGTCGGCCAGTTGATAGTGGGGGCTGATCCATGCGAATCTTAGCTCCACAGGCCCTGCGCGCACCTTAATGGCGGCTATCGCAGCTCCACCGGAGCTGTCATGGTGGCTTGACTGACTCGCAGAGGAAAATCCGCGGGCCTTGGTGACTGGTGCCTGCAATGTGCCTCGTGCCGGTTCTTGTTGGCTACCCACGGGCCCGAGTCGACCGGCTGGTGATATTAGGCCGCCACCAAGGCCTGCCTGAGTCGCCGTACCGTCGTGAATCTGAGTGGCGTCAGCAGTCGCCCGAACGCGGACGATCGGGTACGGGCATGGCTTCTCATTGGTTGAGGGCATGGCGAGGGGTGCGGCAACTGGAAACAGCCTGGAAGAAAGGAAGCCTTCCATGCCCTGGCGGGCGGCGGAGATGCCGACCCAGGTGGCTGCGGGCCTGACGCAGTTCCTGTTGACATTTGCGCCACAAGTAAGGTATGTACCGAAGCGGCAAGCACGAGAACGGCACAGCAGCGAAGTGTCTCGCGTGCCGTACCATCTACCTTATACAGTACCGACGTACTCCGTACACGCCGTACAATAAAGCCCACGGTGATGGGAATCTGTTGCATCCTCTACGCCTTCGAGACGGCTGCGACGCTGCTGCGAGGATGCAAGAGAATGAAATGCCAAGAGCATCGCCTACCCGCATACTCGTATACCTGTACTGGTTCGCACCACCCGCACAGCTGGACTGGCTTTCGACGGGGGTCGACAAGGATGCCCCGTGGGGCCGCATCCAGCCCGGCTGGGGGGTGCGTTGAATTCGAGAGTTGCTCAAATTTGCCTTCCCCAAAGCCGACTCCGCAGCCTCCGCGAACTACCTGTAGAACTTTGTCCGTTCCGCCAAGGCTGCGCTCGCGTGGTCGGGCACGACGTCGCGATACCATGGCCGTGGGCGTCTAGGGCTCTGTCTGGACCGTGGCCCGCAGACCGGCGTGCATCGCTGACTGCGCGCGGATGACGTCGCATGCGTCGATCCAACAGGCCCGTAGAGAGGATGAGAGATATAGGTAGGCTGCAGCGCCGCAATGCAGGCCCGCTACGGTGCGTGCTGCTTGTGCTTTATCAACGCTCTACCTGACGTGGGCGCCGACCTGGGCCGTCGGCCGTTGGTCGCTCGTCCTGATATGCCGTCAACACCACCCCCATGTCGTCTCCTCCACACCACACACGATGCCCCAGGCTGGGAACGGCCTGGACTATCTTTTCCTCTGCGCCATTGCGGCTGCACCCCGAGCTTGTCTGGCTCGCAGCCACATCTCTGTATGCCCCGGATCCCACTTTTCCTGCTTTACTTCATAATCAACACTGCCGCCGCTCACGCTTCTTTTTCTCTTCCTCGTCTAAACCTGCCTCACTCGTCCCCTCTCTTTTCCCCTCCTCCCCCTCACCCCTCTTTCCGCCGTCATCTCTAAACAAGACGGCAGCTGCAGATCGTACCTCGTGCAGCACGCGCTCCAACCCGCACGCCTGCCTGCCTGCGACCACCGTCAGTAAGGTCTAGACGAGACACCACGAGGCACCAGCGTCACGTCACCTCGGGCTGCTGGCGACACCGGCCTTCTTGTCATAGAAGCCTTTTGAGAGAGCAAGTAGCTTCAGCCAACGTGCGGAATACGCCCACCATGATGGAAAAGGAAGGCGCCCACGCCTCGCACGACGGCTATGGCCTCAACCCAGAGGCCAGCCAGCCCGCCGAAGGCTCCGAATACAACCTGGCCGAGCAGCACGACCAGCTTGCGCGCGGCCTCAAGAGCCGGCACATCCAGTTCCTCGCCCTCGGCGGCGCCATCGGCACCGGCCTGTTCGTCGGCTCTGGAAGCATCCTCGCCTCTACGGGCCCTGCCCCTCTCTTCATGGCCTACCTGTCCATGATGCTTCTTGTCTGGAACATCATGAACAACCTCGCCGAAATGGTCACATACCTTCCCATGCGCGGCATCACCGTCCCCTACTTTGTGGGCCGCTTTGTCGACCCCAGTCTTGCATTTGCCGCTGGGTGGAACTACTGGTACGCGTACGCCATGCTCGTTGGCGCCGAGGCCACTGCCGCCGGCCTCGTGATTGAATACTGGAACCCGCCTGTTGGCATTGCCTTGTGGATCGCCATTGTCCTCATCGTCATGCTCCTGCTCAACATCATCGCCGTGAGCTTCTTTGGCGAGGCCGAGTTTTGGTTCGCCAGCATCAAGCTCATCACCATCTGCGGCCTCATCATTCTTGGCATCGTCATCTTCTTCGGCGGTGGTCCCAACCAGGACGGCATTTTGGGCTTCCATTACTGGAACAACCCTGGCGCATTCAAGGAGTACAAGACCTCGGGCAGCGCTGGCCGCTTCCTCGGCTACTGGCATGCTTTTGTAAGCGCCGGCTTCGCCTTCATCACCTCCCCCGAGCTGATCGCCATTGCCGCTGGCGAGACCGTCGCTCCGCGCCGCAACATCCCCAAGGCTGCCCGCCGCTTCATCTGGCGTCTGGCCGTCTTTTACGGTATCTCGTCGCTCATCATCGGCATTCTCGTATCCTCTGACGAGAAGAAGTTGCTCGGCGCGTCAAACGCCGACGCGTCAAACGCCAGCGCGTCTCCTTTTGTCATTGGCATCCAAAACGCCGGTATCCCCGTACTGAACCACATCATCAACGCCGCCATCCTCACCTCGGCGTGGTCCGCTGGCAACTCCTTCCTGTACTCTGGCAGCAGAGTCTTGTACTCCATGTCGCTCACTGGCCAGGCGCCGAAGTGGTTCAGCCTCACTAACCGCAGGGGCGTGCCTTACGTTGCCGTCCTATTCACCTGGTCTTTTGGCTTGCTGGCTTTCATGAATGTGTCCGAATCTGGCGCCACTGTTTTCAACTGGTTTGTCAACATCTCGACCATCTCAGGATTCATCGCTTGGATCATCGTCATAATCACCTACCTACGCTTCCGCAAGGCCATGATTCACCACAACATGTTCCATTGCCTGCCCTACAAGACGGCCCTTCAGCCTTATGCTTCCTACTTTTCGTTGGTCGTCATCTCGTTGCTCACCATTACCAACGGCTTCCAGACGTTCATTCCGTTCAGCGCAAAGGACTTCGTCGCTGCCTACATCACGCTTCCCGTCTTCTTTGCTCTATATCTCGGCCACAAGCTTTTCTTCCGTACACGCATGTACATTCCCGTGGAAGAGATCGATTGCATCTCGGGCAAGAAGGAAATGGACGAGCTTGAGGCCTTGGAAGAGGAGCGCGTGCCCCGGAACTTTTTGCAAAAGGCGTGGTACTGGATTGCATAAGGCAGAGGCGTGGCGTTGGAAAATGCGTATGGATGGAGGGGAGGGGTGGAATGGGAAGCGAGATGCATATGACCGATCTTCTTTACATGTTTGCTTGCATATGTATGCTAGCACATGGTTGATACCCATGATAATGTCGTCTATGACTGTCATCCAGCAAGCTCTGGTTCCTACTGCTGCGCTTGGCGCTGTGATGTGTGATTCTTATGCAGTTGTAATGCACAAGTCGTCACTAATTCATGTCGGCACCTGTGCGGGTCCGAGCGTCTTCTCCAAGGCGCTCAAAGTCCTTTCACATTATTACTCTTCCCAACGTCCTCAACTTAGCAAAGGGTGCGCATTCACCACCAATGAGAAACAAGCAACGGTGCCATCACGGAATCAAGTAATTAAAGCGGTGTGACGAGTTTGGAAATGTGTGTGCTTCAGTTGGCAGAGTCCTCGTGGCAGAGCCGTTGGGAAAAAGGTCCCTCATCGATTACTTCTTCTACACGACAACGCTTTGTTAGGCGGCTGCAATACGATAGTAGTACTAGGTGTATGTCTTCACGTTGGGGAGGGCTGTGCGACAAAACGAGGCAGACATCCCGCGACCAGATGGTGTCGTGCTGTTCGAGACATCTCAGCCGTGCCAATCGAGAGATCAGTCAACTGAACCGCCCTTTCCATGATTCTGTTTCACGAGTGGTAAACCTCGTCGGTGGTCGTCCGAGAATCAGTGTTGACTGCTTGAGGTCCGTGGGGAGAGCTTGCTCCACCTCAACAGCTCACATGGCGAGATGCAGGCAGGGCGGCGATCCTGCCGTTGCCAGGACCTCAGCGCTGGTCTGGGGCAACCAAGCGAGGTAGCGACCCAGGCTGATTCGAGCTAGCTCGGGCTGAGGTGGTCGCGACCAAGGCCGCCTAATGCTTCAGAGCAGTTTCAATAGCCGCACCCCGAGTCGTTCAATGCCCCTTCCGACGAAGGTGATGAACGAAGGCCGCAAACCCGCTTGAGCCAGAAACTTCCCCCAAATGGGAATGAGAGCCACGTCTCTCATGATTTGTTGCTTTGTCTGCCGTGTCTTCGACGAGAGTTGCATCGAACGGCAGTTGCCTGCTGCTGTGTGTGACGACCAACCGGGCAAGTGGGGGGTGCGCACCGTCTCGAAGCAGGAAAGCGCCAGGCACACACGCACTGGCTAGCCAACAGCAGGCAGGTGAGGCTGCCGACCAGTGGCCACGGGTGGGGGCGAGGCCCCCAATCAGCCGCCTGGGGGAGATTATGCAAATTTTAAACACCGCACGATCTGGTGCTGCCCGGCCAATAAGCAGATGGCCGCGGCGCTGGGATCGTATGAAAGAGGTAAGCATAGAAGGACCCGGATGTTCACAGACTGTTAATGTTGGGTGATTCTGGGCGCTTAGCCTAAGTGTGGCGGTAGGGGCCTCCCATGTGGCCTTGGGCCGTGTACCTGTACTTCATGCACCTACCGACTCGCAACGCCGGCTTCACAGGCTCTGGCGAGCTGGCGAGAAGGGCGCATTGGACAATCAAGTGCAGTCTGAAAGACCACCCGAGAAAGAGGAACTAATTATTTGCGCAAACCCTGAGGCGCGAGCCGCAAAACAACGTGAGTTTATTGGTGTAAGTCGGTGGGCGGAGCCATTGAGACACCGCCGTCAACACGCAATTTCGCCCGCCCCAGGGCGCAGCGCGAGGGAGAGCGAGGAACCGTGTCTCTTGCAGTCAGGACTCGCTCAGAGACTTGGTGACGATTCGGCAGAGCATTGCACGGAAGTGGCAGCATAAGGTAGGCGGACATGCCGCATCTCGCCTCGATCCAGCAGCCATGACAAAGAGAACCTGAATTAAAGAATAACAGCGCTGCTGCGTACCTGGATGCCCTAGCTGAGGTACTGGTACCTGCAGGAATGGCGGGCGTGGGCAGGCGGCACTAGGGGTGTGCCCGCGTGAGTATGTCTCGCCGCCCTCATTTCGTGGCCCCCAATTCCATAATAATGGCCTGGGCGGCCGTCCTCTCTGCGTGCGCCTCCTCCTCTTCCTCCGAAAACCTCACGTTTCGCTTCATCCCCTGGTTTCCGCACCAAGAAGGACTTCGTTGGCAAAGTCCCGCACCGCCTCATACATTCTGCGTTTCAGCTACACCAGCAGCCGCTCCTTTAAACAAGCAGCGCTCACCCTCTTTCGTCTGTTGTGGCACGACGACGAACAACAACATACCAACACACACGGCTGGAAGCGACACGCATACGCGCGCGCATATTGACCGCAAGTATCGCTTATACGCCCGGCTGCGACAACATTTGTTTGGTGCTGGAACATCTCAATCGGCTTTCGGATTCGACGAGTACCCGCCTCACCGCTTACACAGTCGACGACTTCATTGAACTCTGGCGCAAACGTCAGCAACAACGACAGGATGCACCTTTCCACCATCATCCTCGCCGCCCTGCCGGCCCTCGCTGTCGCGCAGGGAACGACGACCAGCAACGCCGCTGCCACCGGCACGACGACGGCCACCTCGACGACCGTTTTGACCAAGACTCTCACCCTGTCTCAGGTCCACACTGTCACCTCTACGAGCAGCAACAGCACCACCATCGCTCCCAGCGTCGGGACGACGTCCTACTTCTCCACCCCCACGGTCATGTCCACCACCGGCATCCCTTCGCCTTCCGTCAAGGGCCCGAGCAACGCTGCTGGTGCGCTTGACGCCACCAAGGTGGCCGTGGCTGGCCTCGCCGGCATGCTGGCTGTTGCCATGATGTAAAAGTCCTTCTTGGAAGGCTACGGGGCTAGGACCCAGGGGGAGACGAGAGGAGATCCTTCACAGGATCGGCTTGGTTGCCGACTTTGGTGTTGAGCCGTTGGCGTTTTCTTCTACACGGATCTACGATCATGACTACCATTCGACGACAGACGGAACGTCTTCACTTCGACACATGCCCCATTCGCTGTTTCGTTTACAGGCCCCGCTTCTCTCATAAGATACGTCAACAGAAGTGAGAGCGGGTGTCCCCGGCGGATGAGCATGTCTGCTCGTCTGGCGAAGTCGTTTTCTATCACTCGGTTATGTCCTCACTGTGCACTCGGTGCAGACGGACTGCACTTTTTAATTTTCATTCGATTACCCCCCCCAGCGGGCACCACACTCGCGCGCGTCGACTGCGCTGCGTCGGGAACCGGAAAGGCCTTCTGTCTTCTTGCAAACCTTTGCCTTGAGGATCGTGCTGCCCAGACGAGTCTCACAGGCCAGACCCTCAGGCATCCTCGAAACCGAAGGCCAGCTATGTTCCTCCGCTTACATGCTTTGCCACCAAATGCACCATTTCATGCGCTGCCATCATGGGTCGTCTCTCTGTGGGCTTTGGGGCGAGGACTGCGCCCGTTTTTCGAGGTTTCGACATTCTTCTCTGGACCATCTGCGATGGCGCGCACTTTGCGTGCTTGCTTGCTGGACAATAATCGTTGTGTTCTGCTTCTTCACTCGGCAACCTGTTTCCACACTGCATTCACGACTTAGGGGAAGGACCTGGCCAAGAAGACCGGAACAAGCCGCCGGAGAAGAAAAAGGGAAACCTCCCTTTTTTACATTTCACAACGAATCATACTTGGGGGACTGGATTCTATTCTTCAATTCTGCTGGTGATACCCTTTTTTGAATGAGCTATGAGAGGAGTCTGGGGTTGTGGGTGAGTTGTGGGTGGCAAAAGGTTTCTTCCATGTCTTCGAGAGTGGGACTTTTCCCCGGACCGCGAGGTTCGCCGCCGGCACCCAGGCAAGGGCTTGGAGCTTTGGAGTATGTGACATGTTTTTCTTGATTAGGTGGATGGAAGAGGATTTCGAGGTCCAATAGGTTGGGGGTTTGGCTTAGGAGGGAGCTCCTGATTTGACGAGGTGGTACTATCTGTCAAGTAAACTAGACGCCTTATATTCGCTGCACTAGCGAGACGAATCTAAACTTCATCTAACCAATATTTGTCGGGACCCTGGTGTCCGTCGCAGAAACTCTCTTTTGGCTATTGCCTATGCTGTGTTTCACTGTGGTTTTATCAGACTGCTTTCGTGGGTGGGCTGAGGTTTCGTTCATCAGACGGCTGGGCAAGGGATCAGAGCAGTGGCACCGCTAATGGGGGCGAACCGCAGTTTCAACAAGACCCAAAATGACCGTGAGCTCATTCAATGAGCTTTGCTCTCAGCCATAGCCTCGGAGGAGTTGCTACTCGTAAACCCATCGGTCATCGAAGCCCATCCTCTTCTCACGAGCCCACCCAGTTACCAAAAGTTCGCTGCATGCCAACTGCGGTCCCAAGAGCAGCCAGGGCACCAGGTGCCTTCCAGTTTGGGGGCTTATTAATAGCCGCGCTGCTCATTGGGCGGCACTGCGGGCGCTCTTGCACCATCTTTCACCATGACCCCTCCATCCATCCGACTTCTGCCGCCGCCTCAGAGCGGCAAAGCGGGTCCCATCGGCTTGCGCTTGCCTTGAAGCGCCCTGCAATGGTGCACGACCTGCTGCTACCTGTAGATGCTGGGCTAGTGGATTCCGCTGATTTGCGTGCGACCTCGTGAGCCCCATCATTTTCAGCATCACCATCTCAACCATCACCGCGGCGTGCGTGCTTTTGTCGATAGCGAGCCCGCGCAATACATCGACAACCCAGTCGCTCAAGGACGATGGTGGCATCTATGGCTTCGTCACTGCAGCGCGCTCAGGCGCCTGTTCGGAGGGTCTTGTGCGCCACGCCCTCCGCTATCCGGACGTTTGCCACTGTCCCTAACCCCAACGATTCCGCTGGTCAAACCTCCTCACCACCGAAGCGCAAGACATACTTCAAGGATCAGGCCGTCTCGTCTTTCTCCGACTTTCTGGCCACCTCGTCGGCCGCGCAGCCGCTTTCGCCGACCGAGGCCTACACACTGCGCACCGCCGAAGTCGGACCTGCTGGCAAGAAGAGGACCATCACCCGCCTGCCCGAATGGCTCAAGACGCCCATCCCCGCGGGCAATGAGAACTTCAAGAAGATCAAGGCCGATCTGCGTGGTCTGGGGCTACACACCGTATGCGAGGAGGCTCGATGCCCCAACATCTCGGAATGCTGGGGCGGATCCGACAAGAACGCCGCCACGGCGACCATCATGCTCATGGGCGACACCTGCACCCGTGGCTGCCGCTTTTGCAGCGTCAAGACGAACCGCGCACCCCCGCCGTTGGATCCACATGAGCCGGAGCATACGGCTGAGGCACTGGCCCGATGGGGCTTGGGCTACGTCGTCTTGACGAGCGTGGACCGTGATGACCTTCTCGACGGCGGTGCGAGGCACTTCGCGGAGACGATCCTTAAGATCAAGCAGAAGAAGCCGTCACTGCTGGTGGAGGCGTTGACAGGAGATTTCCGCGGTGACCTGGACATGGTGAAGATTGTTGCCGAGAGTGGGCTGGACGTCTACGCGCACAACATCGAGACGGTTGAGGGTCTGACTCCGTACGTGCGCGACCGCAGGGCGACGTTCAGGCAGAGCTTGAACGTATTGAAGCATGTCAAGGATGTGATGGGCAAGGATGGTCCCATCACCAAGACGAGCATCATGCTCGGTCTGGGGGAGCAGGAACATGAAGTCATGGACGCCCTGAAAGGTATGCACTCCAGGATTAATTTTCTGTCCCTGGTCCAGTACTAATGAGCTCACAGAGCTACGAAAGGCCGACGTCGACGTCGTCACCTTTGGCCAATACATGCGCCCAACGAAGCGTCACCTCAAGGTTGAGAATTATGTCACTCCCGACGAATTCGAGATGTGGCGCCTGCGCGCCCTGGATATGGGCTTCCTGTACTGCGCCAGCGGCCCGCTCGTACGTTCATCGTACAAGGCTGGCGAGGCCTTTATTGAGAATGTCCTCCGGAAGCGGGCCGGCGACAAGACCATGAGCGCGAGCGAGACCCTGGGTAAGACAGTGGCTTTGGACACTGATGCCCGATCAAGCATATAAAACATGGCGCGATGTTGGGTTTTGTGCGCGTGCGTTTGTCCATTGGGGACCTGTTTGATTATTTGGTGGCGGCCCGCATGGGATGGCGTTGGGGACTCAACTTTAGTGGCAGTGTCTTCAACAAGGCACTTTCGAGGATATTCTGATATTCCGATGCAAGCATTGCTGTTTGACCGCCTTCAGAGTTGGTGGAGGCGACTGGAATGCTGGCATGTGACCATTTTGGGACATATACACGTCTATCTACGCTTAGAGGCGCAGACGGGTCTACATAAGGACACACAATTGATCTCTAGATGACTTGAAAGACGGGTATCATTAATAGACGCAAGTCATACCCTATCAACTCGAGTCCCACAGCCGCCTCATGGCCGTCAATGCGATGAACAGAGCTTCCTCCGTTCTAATCGTCCTGCTGCCCTGGTGCGGCAGCACGTTCACCCAGTGGTCGAACAGCTCCTTGGTTTTGGCGCCCTGAACCGCCATACCGCTCAACTCCTCGTCGTTCATGGACGCAAACTCAAGCCCACGGGGACCGCCAAAAACGATGAGCATGTGCTTGAAATTGAGGGGCTTGGCGGACGGAAAGGCCTGAGATAAGGGCGTGCCGCGCTCCGACGTGCCGACGCTGATGTCATAGCCGTTTTCGTAGGGCGACTCGGTGAAGACCGAGGACAGGGAGGAGGCTTTGCGGACGGTATAGCCCCAGTAGTAGCCGCCTTCGGTGCGGGGAGCGGCCGGGTCGACGCATTCAGGGTATTGAGACTGGTCTTCAGGGAAGAGTAGTGTGAGCCTCGTCTTGGGTGGGATTTCTTCTTCAATCTCCACGGGCTCCTCCAAGCCGACCTCCACGAGCGTGCCCTTGCCTGTGCTCGTCTTTCCCGCGATTGTTACGCCCTCACGATAGGGTATCCACTCCTTGGGATTGGGGTGGTGCGGCATGTCCAAGCTGGGCAGCAGCGCCGTGAGCCGCAGGTTGGGATGCAGCGGGAAGAGCCCCTTTCGCATGAACGGTGGGGGCTCAAGGAAGGAGAGAATATGGGCCATGAAGTGGCATGGGTCGGTGTCGCCCGTGTAGGCGGCCGGATCGGTGTGCCGAGGGCGCGAGGAGGCGGGAGAGTCGTCGAAAACAACGACTTCATCAATGGAGAAGACGGCAAGGGCGCGGGCGATGCGACCGGGAACGCTCATGCGCTGGTCGGCAGTAGCGAGGCTGTGTGAGAGAGATTATGAGTCAAAGCGCTTACTTAAAAAGGGTAGTGGTGGACAACTTGGTCAGGACGCTGCTGGGAATCGCAACGGAGACGGTCCAGTCTCTGCCTCCCTCGACTGGGGTGAACATGGCAGAGGGCTTGAAGGACGTCCTGTCTTGCGGGCCATCGTGGGCTGTCTTTCGCTTCTGATTAAGTTGTTAGCACCAATATGGTATTGGAATATGACATTGAGACAAACCTTGGACTGACGCTCGTGGTACGACATTGTGCTCGTGGTAAGCCTCGTTTTGAGTCGTGAACTTGACAGGTCGGTGAGGGAGCTTTGTCGCAGAAAAGTTGGATGGGGTAGCGATAGTTCCGGCAGAATGGCAGCCCACCGCCGCCACCGCCTGCCGTACCTGACTTTCAGGCAGCTCTTGTTGGTCAGCTCCGAATCCATGCCACCAAGCTGTCCACTTCCGTCTTCAACTACGATCTGATTTAACAGCGCACCAGCCATCTTTCCATCATGAGCGGCCTTATTAGCATCGGATCCACGACCGAGTGGCAATCGCTACTCTCAGGCACCAATGTGGTTGTTGCAGACTGTACATACAAATTCCCCTTCCTCGCGCCATGTCGCTACGGCTTCACTGACGCAAAGACATCTAGTCTACGCCGACTGGTGCGGCCCCTGCAAGATGATCGCCCCTCATTTCGAGCGCCTCGCAAAAGAACACTCGCGGCCAAAGAAGGTGGCCTTTGCCAAGGTCAACGTCGACACGCAGTCAACGGTTGCGCGCTCCAACGGCGTCTCGGCCATGCCCACCTTCAAGATCTTCCACGGCGGCAACTGCATCGACACCATCAAGGGCGCCGATCCGTCCGGCTTGACCGAGGCGGTGTCCAAGGCACTCAAGCTGGCCGATGTTCCCGGCGGCAGCAAGCCGGTCGAAGCGTTCAAGACCCCGGGGCGAAAGCTCGGCGGCGAGGCGGCGTCTGCGCGTGGTCGCGACTGGAGCGTGAACATGGGCCGCATCCTCAATGCGCTGATTGCGCTTGTGGGGCTGTATCTCGTGTCACTATTTTCGGCACGTAACAGCCAGAAGGAGGACTGACAGGGGAACAAGATGTGCTGACTGGGCTGCTTCCTTACAGTTCGATGCGAGAAAGGCGGCGGAGTCGTCATGGTTCAACATCCACAAGGCGCCTTCGAATGGCAAACAGTCGTCGGGTTCAGGCCGTACGGGGGTGAAGCCAGCGCAGAAGTCTTCTTTCAGGACGCTGTCTGACTTGGACTCGGAGTGAGCTTCGTTGGGAGTGGGAATGAAGTGTATGGCAAGGCGTTGGGGTTGTACAGTGACTTTCTGGGCTATTTGTGATTCTAAGCTTGCAATGAAGCACATTGTTAACACTTTCTCGACGATGAGTTATGATAATCTTGACAGCTCGGTCTTGGCAATCTTTCCTCCAAAGCTTTCTTCACCAGCCTAGTTCAAAGGTACTAACAACTCTCTGGAGACGCCACACAGCCTGTATTCAGCAATCGGTGATTCCCAAAAGTAGGTATATAATTTCATTTTGCTTTGGGTGTTTAGTACTCGATTCTTGCTCGTAATTCGCCGAGAGCACTGCAAAGGCCCCGGCGTTTCTGGCAGCAAGTGCGGGCGAGCCATTGTGCTGTCTCATTCGTCGCCCCCAGTTCAGCGCGATTCCCTGGCAGCAAAAGCAGAGCGACATACCGCGTCTTCCAAGACATTCTCTGAAGATGGCCAGAAACAAGGAAACAAAGCTATCAGAATTCGCAGGAATCAGATGCCACTGCCCTGAGAACCTACATTACCGCTGTGTTATTTTCGACACTGCCCTCGGTCCTCAAGTCCGAAGATTAGCTTGATATATCGTAGAATTTCTTGAGACTGCACCAACGACCCTTCTCCAACCAGAGGAAGGGAGCGAAGGTCTGTGGCTCCCCTCGGACACCTAGGCGAACTTGGCCTTGACCTTAGCTGTCTAGGGAGAGGAAAGTCTGGATAGTTGCGCTCGCATATGAAAGTAAAAGGAATATTGCTTGTGAGTCACCGTGCTGGGTTGGGGCTGTCACACTCAAGTGTCGTCAAGCTTAGTGCTCGGCCTAGAGTGAAACTGGGCTGTGTGTCAGCTACTGGCGCTAAGTTTGGCTAACACGAACATTGGAACAAGAGAAGGTGGCTAATGGTGACGTCAAATAAAGTAGAAAATGAAGATGATATGAGGAAGGCCGACTAGATACATGAATGAGAAGCTTTATCATGCGATGCGCTGAGTAGGATGCTGCATAGCGAGTAGTTCGCTCAACAAAAGTTTGAGAGAAAGGCAATTATTATTTAGGCGGTGCATACCTTTGCTACAATACACGGTTCATAATGGGGTGACGTCGCGGAAGTGACTTGACGATGTAGCGAGCTCGGAAAGAGCCAGAGACATACGGTGGGTCAAGCGGCCCGTGCCGATGCGCGATCTGACCAACTGGGTACGCAAACGTTCAAAAACTTACGGCCGACTGTACGCACCCAAAGACACACCGCCAAGCTGGGACAATATAAATACGCAGCAGATGCAGCGTAGATCGGACGCCGACATGTAACATAGACTATGCAGCTTGCGTAGTTATGAGGGTAGACCGCTGATGTGCCTGGCCAATGGATGCGATCACTCGAGGACCTGCATGTTACATTGAAGTTCAGACAAACCAAAGAGCCGCTTTTTTGCTCACTGGCTATTGTGAGTGACCGGTCGGGAGAAGTTCTTTTGGTCCCATGTGCTTCTGAGGCTTGTGGCTCTCATAGGGAGAAGCCTAGAAGCAGAGCCTCATATCCGGTAAAGCCTCGTCATGCTGACATCGGAGTCGCAGACACCCAACAGTCAATCCAACTCGGGCAACAATATTTTGGTAGCCAGCTGGAGATCCACCACAAGTGCTCCAGGACGATTATACGCAACATGAGATAATAGGTGAAGTCTTTCGAAGGTCTTATGGCACCCTACCAATCTGACCTAGGATCATGTGTTAATGCCAATTACGAAGCGGCTGTCGAGTCAACGAGTGTGAGAATCTGTGGGGACGGAAGCATCCCTTCAGATGCACAGTCCCACTTCCTGGCTTCTGCCACGGTGAAGCCTATCATTAGCTCGCAATTACAGAAGTCGCGATCACGTGACGACGCGATTAGCAAAAAGTTCACATGGGCATGCTTCTCTGCCCCGACACGTCTGTTTCTGTACAACATGTATTCATAAGATGCTTTCAATTAATGGCATTAGGAATGCCTGTCCAAGGTGCTCCTACTATTCTTCAATCTCTTTCAGGCGCAGCGTCAACTATACCCCTTCCCCTTTCGTTTCAGTGCGACCTTCCTTTTCGACAAGGAGACGGCGCCAAATTGGAAGCGGGCGCGTGGGCGGACGCTCGTTCTCGTCTTCGAAATCCTTGCGACAGGCTGGTTCATTAGCAGCGGAGGCATCGCCTACGTCCGACGTCGAAAAGGTGGTGCGTAACGCAAAGCAGCGCTTTCGAGACACACTGCCGAAGGGTTACCTCAACGATCAAGAATATGCTCTCTATGAGCGACTCTACGGTCCGCCGTTGCGCGAGACAGAACCAGAAGATGTCGGCATACCAATGCACGCGGATATGGGCCCTGCGCCACCGCGGCCTGACAACGAGGGGACACTCTTGCGAGAACTCGAAGGCGGCGACTTCGAGGAGGTGACCTATAGGATTGACCGCGAAGAGATGCAAGACGAAGCCGAACAAGTCCCTGAACAAGTTTTGAAGGAACTAGTCACGCAGGAAATTATTCGAGAAGCACCTGGCTACGTTGAAGCCGTGGCAAGAAACCAGCGGGAGCACGACGCGCTGCAGAAGTTGGTCCAGGACTTTGAGACGGCCCAAAAGAAGCACAAGGAGAAGGAGAATGCAGCTGCCGCGCAGGAAGAACAAGAGGAACTCGAGATGGGAGAGCCGTCGTACTTGCCGCCCGAAGATGATTTTGAACCTGCCGAGCGAGGGTCAGGCGAGGCTCGACGATTTCACCGGTACACAATTGAGGGACGCTTTCACGGCAGCCCCGTCGAGATCGCCCTTCCACGCGACGAACTTGTGGAACCGATCCGCGATCTTCTAGATCGGTCTCATCTCAAACATGTCAAGGACGCAGCCGAGGCAGCGTTTGGCGGCAAGGGGCTGCCGACGTCACCCGCGACGCCTGAAGGACTTAAGAACGGCCGGATGGGCGGAGTCGGCCTGCCGCCGGACCAGAGGCATATGACTGAGATCGAGGCCGATGCATTCCTCGCCGGCTACTTACCGCCGGCCTACGCTTCGGTCACGTCGGTTCTGCGCGAGGTGCGGAAACGCGTCGGTGGCGAGTGGCTGCAGTCGAGGCTGAAGCAGGGCAAGGAAGGCGGCTTGAGTGTTTTGGATGCCGGCGCTGGCGGTGCTGGCTTGGTTGCTTGGGAACAGATCGTCAATGCGGAGTGGGAGGTGCTCAAGGAGAAAGGGGAAGTAAAGGGCACAGCACCAGTGGGGAAGAAGACTGTTATTGCCGCTTCCGATCGATTGCGCCATCGCATCAAGACGTTCCTCGACAATACGGCTTTTCTACCTCGATTGCCCGACTACGAGCACTCGGGCGAGATGCAAGGCGAGCACATTGATGCAGGGCCCAAGCCTCAACAGCGGAAGAGCTTTGATGTCATCATTGCCTCCCACTTGTTTCTTAAGGAGAAGCAGGATCACTACCGACAGGCCATACTGAACAACCTCTGGAGTCTCTTGAGCAAAGATGGGGGAATTCTCATTGTCATCGAGAAGGCGCATCCTCGTGGCTTCGAAGCCGTCGCGCACGTCAGAGATACCGTTCTCAAGCAGTTTCTCCTGCCTCAATCAGGCGAGCAGAGAATCAGCCCAGAAGATTTCAACCCGGCATTCCACCGAGAGCTCGAAGTTGGACATATCGTTGCCCCGTGCACCAACCACGATGTGTGTCCCATGTACAAGGAGCAGGGCAAAAGCAAGGGACGCAAGGACTATTGTCACTTTAGCCAGCGGTTTGTTCAGCCGTCTTTCTACAGCAAGATTCTGGGCAAGAGCGCGGATAACCAAGGCGACGTGGAATTCAGCTACGTTGTTTTCCGACGCGGCGTGCCAAGGACCAGCTCCTTGGGCGGCAAGGAGGCTACAGAAAAGGCACACCAGGGTTACGAGGCGTCCCCGGAGCAACCGGACATGCAATCACTACCAAGATTGGTTCTGCCACCGCTGAAGCGAAAGGGGCACGTCACGCTGGATATGTGTACACCCGAGGGCAGGATTGAACGGTGGACCGTGCCAAAGAGCTTTAGCAAGCTGGCATACCACGATGCACGGAAGTCACGATGGGGAGACCTGTGGGCCTTGGGTGCAAAGACCCGCGTGCCGCGCGGCGTGCGAGTTGGCAACGGCGTGGACGACGGGGGAAAGCGAGCAGCAGACGGCAAGAAGCCTCGCAAGGTAGAGATCTCCATGGATGGCGGTCGGCTGTCCGCAAATGAGAGACATGCGCCCAAGGACCGGCGAACGAAGAGCAAAGATTCCAAGAAGAGGGATCTGATGAAGGAGATTTTCGCGGCCGAGGAGAACGAAGAGGCAATGATTGAGCAGGAGATGGATGAGGAAGTGGCAGAGCTCGAGGAGGAGCGCCGAAACGAGACGAAGCGATGAGAACTGTCGGAGACACACGATGTATCATACTTGTAAAGTACTCGCCACGACAATATGGCGGATATAGATACCCGAATTGGTGGGTTGTAAGATGGCTATGCGGTATACAGGCCAAGCTGGTCCAATGATCTTCCTGCTACAATGTGACGCAATACTGTCGTGAAGTTGTGCGGTGTCGACTTGACTTCCGAGACAGAAGGGCCACAATACCCACGTATGAAGCTGAAGTCACCATAGCATGCTTCATACTTCGCGAGCAACTCCGGGGCCGACGAGCCGACAGCAGACTGGACAATGTGTGGTTGGTGATTGGTCCACTGAAGCTTTCCCGGCCCCACGGGGCACGATGGCGTCAACTTTGGCGTGGATTGGAAATGGCGAAAAAACTGGGGAAGGCAATGGCCGATTGCCGCGTCAAGGTACGTACAGGAAGGCGGCAATTAAAACTCCAAGGCCGACGGCCCGGATCTGACTCTTCTCCTCATTCATGAGTCTGTTTCCGGTGTAACATTCCAAGATCAAGAGCATAACGCTGTGCGTAGCAGAAGTTGACGGCCAATACAGGGATCACCGCGTCACTGACAGGCAGGAAGGGGCCCTTGGCTGCGATTCCGGGTCCAGTGCCGGGCCGCTTACAGCATGGCCACTACAGCGACTTCCGCAGCAGCTCAGAGCTCCAGCTCCACCAACAACAACTCCATGCTGGCCGGCCTCGTCTGCAGAGGCAACGTCCACCTCGTCGTCGGCACCAACCCACTCGCTGCCTCCCGGTGTGCCCAATCCCTCGCCGCCGGTGCGCAGCCCGTCCTCATCGCGCCAGAGACGGCTGAGCTGCACTACGGCTTGCAGAGCAAGATAGACGACGGCAGCGTCAAGTGGCAGCGAAAAAGCTTTGAGGATGACGACTTGTTCAGCCTCGGGCGGGAGGAAGTGGGAAACGTCGTCGACGCTGTCTTCGTCACGTCTGGGCCGCGCGAGGACGTGAGCCTGCACATCTCGCAGCTGTGCAGGCGGAACCGCATCCCCGTCAACGTCGTCGACGCGCCGCACCTGTGCACATTCACGCTGCTGTCCGTCCACACGGATGGGCCGCTGCAGGTGGGCGTCACGACCAACGGCCGCGGCTGCAAGCTGGCCTCGCGCATTCGCCGCGAGATTGCATCCTCGCTGCCTCAGGGGCTGGGCCAGGCCTGCGGCAGACTAGGCGACGTGCGGAGGCGCCTTCAAGAGGACGATTGCCTGGCCCTGGGCGACCTGGACGACTCAGTGGGCCAGGGTGCGCTGTTCAACCAGCTCGTCGCCGAGGAGGACGTGCGAAACCGGAGGATGCGCTGGTTGAGCCAGGTCTGCGAGTATTGGCCGCTCAAGAAGCTCGCCAGCGTCTGTGATGAGGACGTCGACCAGCTGCTCGCTACGTACCCACGTCTCGCAAACGACTCCGAGAGAAGAGACGGCGGCGGCGAAAGAGACAAGCCCAAGGTTGGCAGACTCATCCTCGCCGGCAGCGGGCCCGGCCACCCGTCCCTCCTCACCCGCGCGACCCTGCACGCCATCCACCACGCCGACCTCATTCTCGCCGACAAGCTCGTTCCCGCGCCTGTGCTGGACCTCATCCCGCGGCGTACACCCGTGCACATTGCGCGCAAGTTTCCCGGCAACGCGGACCGCGCGCAGGAGGAGCTGCTCGAGTCTGCCCTCGCGGGCGTCCGCGCCGGCAAGACGGTACTGCGGCTCAAGCAGGGCGACCCGTTCGTGTACGGACGCGGCGGCGAGGAGGTTGACTGGTTCAGAGGCAGAGGGCTCGGGGACCGCGTGCGCGTGCTACCCGGCGTGACGAGCGCCTTGTCTGCGCCGCTGTTTGCGGGCGTGCCCGTGACGCAGAGGGACGTGGCTGATCAGGTCTTGATATGCACGGGCACGGGCAAGAAGGGCAAGGCACCCACTCCGCCCGAGTACGTCGCCAGCCGCACCGTCGTCTTCCTCATGGCCCTGCACCGCATCGGCGGCCTCGTCAGCGAGCTCACCACGCACCTCTCGCCCGACCCGGACTCGGAGGATGTAAGCGCGTCCATCGGCGCAGCCGAGGCAGACAAGTCTCGCCCGCTTTGGCCCTTGGCCACGCCCTGCGCCGTCATCGAGCGCGCCAGTTGCCCCGACCAACGCGTCATCCGCACGACCCTTGCCCACGTTGTGGAGGCCATCGAGGCAGAGGGCAGCCGCCCGCCGGGTTTGCTCGTAGTCGGCAGGGCCTGCGAGGTGCTGCATGCGCGCGAGAGGGGCCGCGCGTGGGCCGTCGAAGAAGGCTTTCGCGGGCTGGACGAGCTGGACGAGGAGTGGGTTTCTGAGCTCGAGGCCGCCATGGCCACGCGCTTGCCCTGAAGAGGCCTGAAGCGCGAGCTGTGAAGATGTAATCTGGGATCAATGCTCAGGATAGGAGCAACTGCAACTCGTACGGGTATTTTTAGTTCAGGTGGGTTATCCGGGTGCCTGCATGCGAGCGTTTGTGCGTTCGTCGGTGCGGGACCGGGTCAGGATATATGGCGAGGTCCAGTCGCGGAGTCGCGGCAAAGAGGGCGTTTCATGTCCCTCGTAACAATATTTCAGCAGATAAGAAGCTGAAAGGGGATTCATGGAAAGATTTTGTTTGGAAACGGGGGCATGGTTACGGAGCACGCATTTTGTCATATACCTGGTCGGCGAGAAGCTTTCATCACCTCATATGTAGACTCAAGGCAATACGGTGGGACTCAACGTCTCACCGACTCAATATTTGAATATTCAGAAGGGCGAGATGCGTGACAATGTAGAAAGAATTGATTTGAGTGCCTCTTCCTGGCTGGGAATGCTGCTAATGCTATGCTATGCTTCGAGGCGATATGCTCTTGTGTGCAAGTCTATACAACTCGGTTACATCTTCCGTGAAAAGGTGGAGAAGAAGGGGGGAAATGATGAAAAGGTCAAGCCTTTGTTCAATATGTACACACCAAAGAGAAAGAAAAGAAATAGACTTGCTTCCCCATGATCACCACGTGAAGCTCTCCTCGATAAAATCGATGACATTGTCACCCTGCACAGTCCTCACCGCGCCTCGCACATCGTCTGCCAGGCCGCCCGGTCCACACACACTCACAACCATGGCGCCGATCTGATCGTTCACCTCTTTGACTAGGAGAAGGGGAATGTTCGGCCGCCCAGGGAACATCTTGACTGTGGAACTGGCGCTGACGATATCGCGCGGATTCAGAGGACGAGTGACAAACACCTGAATGCGCAGGATATCTTTGCGGTTCGGTATCCGTAGAATCGTGTCCATGAAGGGCCGAACCCACTCGAGCGACTCATAGGTGCGGATGATCCACACAAGGGTGACACGTCGCGTTGCCACCGTGCCCTCGTTGTAGCCCTCGAGCAAAGTTCGGATGTGCGAGATCTGGTGGGTGATGCCCGTCGAGCCGGCCACTAGAACGACATGACCGTACGAGTCGAGATTATGGTGCCCGGCGTACGGTCCCTCCATGGCGGCGCGCAGGCGCACACCCGACGGCGATTGGCAAGCACGGTCATAGAGCCTGCGCGTCATGCCGGTCTGAGCGCCGATGATGAAGGACACGGCGGTAACCGCCGTTTTTCGGTCCAGTGAGTTGAGTGGCTCCTTCTCCGACTGTGGGAGCACATTGCTTGTGTAGTGCTCGACCCAGGCAATTGAAAACGGGTGGCTCTCCCAGGGCATGATGCCCCAGAAACGCAGGTAAGCATGCGTTCCCGGTTTGATGGTGAGGTATCGCGGAAGATTGAGGGTAACCCGGACGACGTCTCCGGGCATGGCCTCGCAGAGGGCATCAGTAATGCCACCATGGCCCCAGTTAGCATATGCAAGGCGGAGAACTCGAGCTGCGCGGTCGGCAAACCAGAGGACTACAATTGCCATGATCCAAGGCAGCTGTGGCAGACCGCCCGCCGCCGTGGCACAGTGAATCCAGGTGCAGGCAAACGCCACGGCGGCGAGGATGATGTGGACGTTGACGAAGGTCTCGTAAAAAGCGTGACGGACGGGCGAGAATGATAGCAGCAGCAACAGCGTCATAGCCACGGTCCCAAAGAAGCCAGATCCGATGAAGGGGCTTTTAAGGACGGGTGCAAACGCAGTTGCCCATCCCTTGTCGGCCACGGCTGGTATGGCCCACGCAACGGTGTGGACGATGACCTCGACGACCACGATGCGGCCCATCCAGCGGTGCAAGAGGTTGTACGTGTCGAAGCTGATTTTGAGCAGTGAGATGAGTGGGTTATTGCGGCCGGCCATGATGATCAAAGGCACCATGTTGACAAGAGCAAGCGTGCCCGAGCGACCACGCAATTCTGCGCAGAAGGCATACTTGTTCTCATTTGCCCAGTTGAGGGCAAACATGTAAGCGGTGTTGCTGCCCAGATAGAGGAACAGCAGGATCGAGTGCAGCCGCGACGGCAGGGTGCCAACATTCACAGCCGACGAGAGGCGAAACTCACGGTTATGGCGCTTCCGAAACAGCGGAGCGTAGATGAGATGCTTCTTGAGGCCGGGCATCCAACTCCACTGGGATATTTTCCAGTAGCCCTGCTTCTCTCGGGGCACCGACATGGCCGACACCTGGCGCAGCTTCGCCCACATGATTTCCAGGATCCGGATACTGAGCACGACCAAGGCGACGATGCCCAAACTCCACCACAGGACGTCCGCGTAAAGCATATTCATCGGCTGATTCACTCCATTTAGCGCCGTGTGATACGGGGCGATTGTCGAAGTAGACTCTACCTCTTCCCGAGAGCCAGATGCTCCTCGTAGTTGCAGGGTGGAAGTCGGGTCCATTTTGTCGATGGCTGTCGATGCTAGCGAGCCAGCGCCAGCTAAGAGCCGAAGATCGTCTCTAGAAGTAGAGGGCAAGGGAGTGTCGGCTTCGAGGGACAATCGGCAGATCGACAAATGAAGGCGAACAGGCCAAGGAAGAAAGGTGACAGAAAATTGGTATCTCACGGCTTCCAAATCCAGTGGAAAGACGCAGAGAGGTTGGATGCTGAAGCCTCAATTTAATGAGTCAACAGCGACCGAAGTTGAGAAAGAAGGGTGCTTGGTTTTGCTACGCTCGCGAGCCGAATTGCATGGTGCGTCCGTGGCAAGCAGGGTCCCTGAAGGGAAACGTCGAAGATGCACAGGGATGCGTTTCCGCGGAAGGGATGATGCCACCTCAAAGTGGGTGGGCTACTTTGACCCGAGACAACAGCGATCGAGCAGTCACGCAGGCGCGCCTCCCCTGACCACGTCCCGGACCGAGCGTATCGTGGGTATCCTGGAATGGTGCACGCTCCGCGGGGCGCTGATGAAGACGGGGAGTAACAGGCTCTCGGCCAGCGCTGGGCGTGTTGCAGGTGTCGTATGTTGTTGACTCGGGACTGGCTCGTGCTCCGGACAAGCTTCGAGGCCCGATCGCGAGTGCCAACTCGGTCGAAGTGCGAAATGCTCAGTGAGGATGTCCCAGTGCAAAATACCCAGTCACGGCTCCAGTGATTGTTTGAAACGCCGATGCCGACAATCAGTGGAGATCAGCGAGAGAGATCCAGGAAGACCCAGGAAAGCGCCGCAGGAGAGGGGGTGAAACCGATGTGGCAGGACAAGGGAAAAGAAAAGTCAATGATAACAGTAGTCGGCAAGGATGATTTCTTGCAAAGTTTCCTTGGACAATCGAGGTTTCAGATAGACAAAAAACAGCAGTGGCCCTGGGCACGAGAGACAGAATGTTGTCAGTTGGTGGTGGTCGTGGGCGTGCCTGTTTGATGTAGGGTTGCAAGGCCAGTGAATCAGAAGAGGCAATCCGATGACGATCAACGACAAAGACCTCGTGGTTTTGTTCTAAAGACGCTGTCCAGCCGCGTAGAAAAATGCACTCCACCACACGCCCGTCGAGAACAGCGGGCAGGAGGCAGCGAAGAGCGTGTTAAGGAATGTGATGAAGGTGAGGCGACAAGAAGAGGAGAGGAGGGAGGGGGGCAGACGGGCGGTTGCAGCAGCCGAGGGCAGTAAGATATGAGCCCATGTGTGAGCAGGGTGGGCAAGTAACAGCAATGACTCTGCTGATGAATCGAACGACGAGCAGAACCAGCCTGTTGCTCCCCTCGTCAGCCGGCCCCTGGACACGACCGAGCAAGTGGATTGATGGTGGCTGGAATGCTGGATTCATTCATCCACGGCCGCTGACGCGGAGACATGGGGCCCAAGCCAGGGTACCTTATGGATACCACAAGATGCTTGACGGGAGCCCACTGGCTGGCATATGTATCTTTGTCGTCGAGGCATTTGACGCCCCTGCAAACCGCCGTGCACCACCCAACAGTGGCAAACCCTGGCCGTCGCTGTCTCTCCGTGTAACGAAACCACGGCCTTACTGTAGCGCCCCAGGCCAATCCACGCTCAAGACGGCCATCTGCCCTCCGTCCGCGGGCTTGTTCGGTCACAGTGGCGCTCGTGTTTCGTCGCTTTGCCTGCTTGGACACGCTTCGGCTGGCTGTCGATTTAGCCGCCCCGGCGATGCCCTGTGCCGGGGGGCTTTAAACTTGGTACGTCCCTTGGCCGCGGAGCCCCTGCAGCCAGAAAACAAACTTGGCGCCAGGGCCGATCAGCGCAGCCGCCTTCTCAGATTGGGCTGCTCCAGGGCGACTCGCGCGCGGTCACTGGCTGGACCCGACACCCTGAAACCCCGCCACCGCGGCGCCCTGGCTCAAGGGGGCCGCGGGGGGAGGGTCGCCATGCGGGTTCCAGAAAAAACGCCCCCCCTCAGCAACCTGCCATACAAACTGCATACGAACTGGTCATCTATTTAACCCGAGCTCCTTGGATCACGGCAGAGCATACGGTTTATATGAAGCCTAAAAGAAATGTCTAAAACTTCCACCAATATGCGCAGTTTAATGCTATGTAGTTTTTATTTTTTCCCCTCCAGATTTCAGCTCAATCTTTCTTCAAGAAGCTCCTGCAAGACCACATCTTTTGGGGGGGCGTTTTTTTTTGGGACCCCCTTGGGTCGCTACAGGCCATGCAGGCCTGTGGAGGGGCGGTTGGCTGCGCGGGTGGCTGCTGCTGGCTGGGCGCTACAGGGGGGGCCGCAGGAGCGGAGCCCGAGGAGCAGAACTCTTGGAGCGTTCCCCGCCACTCGACGGCTCGCCAACCGCCAGCCGCAGAAACAGAAACAGCCCAATGGACGTACTGTACCGTCTGATCTTTCCAGGCCGAGCATGCGTCGATACGAAGAGCCAGAGGGAATGGAACGGGCACAGCCACCAAACAGCTGCATCCTGTTTCGTCACGACCTGCTGTTGCACAATCCGCCTCCCACTGTGCCAACTAGTAGGCCCTAGTCGTCTTATCGTACTCCGTACCTTACTCGGTAGACTCTCTTCGTTGCCCTTCCTGGCCGTTAGTAAAGTACAGTAGTGCTTCGTAAGAATGACAAGATGCTGGAAGGGTATGGCATAAAATTCATTAAACCTCGAGGTATGAAGACCTTCTCCACCAATATTTCCTCACCGATGCACCCAGGATAATATGACATGACCCGGGACAGCCGAGCCAGACCTGCTGCTGCATACGGCAAGTGCTACAGCTCAACAACAAGACGACATGCATGACTTGACAATACCAATCTGTTCGCAGTCAGACTGCCCCACATCCTGGTTTTGTCGCCTGTACAGTATGATGGCACCCGATGCGCGACCTTGTACGAGACAAACTGCTAAACGAGGGACGCCGTCCGACAGCACTTCGAGCCTTCCTTAAGAAGATGAGGTATAACCTCGCCGAACGGCCTCGACCACTTTTTAATTGGAGGTGCCATCGTGCCTTGGGGCGGAAGCCGAATCTTTGGGACGATGACTCTAGCCTGTCACAGAATAAATGAAGTCATGCACACTTGGAAATGGGACCCATCTGACAACCGAGCTTGGATCGCGGCGGTCACCTACAAAGGAAGCTGCAGCCTCATTTCTTGGCTCATTGGGCCTTAGATGAGAGAAAAGTACGTAAGACTAGCAGAGTTTTCGATATGACGTGCATTTAATTGCGCCATGCGCAAACATGTTAACGGCACGCTTGCCAAGTTGCCCTTCGATGAAGGCCCCGTCGACGGATTGTCCGTGGGTGAGGTCAAGTGAAGTGACCGCCACACCTCCCCGCGGTATCCAGCCACGCTGAGGCTCGTGGTGGCGGGCCGCCAGTCCAAGCCTCAGGCACCAAAGCTTTCCATGTTCCGTCCTCCGGCAGTGACGCAGCCGAATTGCACCCGGAATTTTCCAGACGTCGGCCAAGCCATCACGAGCTTGCCGTCCAACATCAGTCGCACCGCCTTTGAGCACGACAACATGGGTGCCAACAGCTCCAAGCAAGACGCCAGTGGCGGTTACGAGTGGAAGGCGTAAGTCGCTGCCACTTCTACCTTCGGAACGCGCGCTGCGGCGCCCCAATGGATGAGCTAACGGGTTGTCTATAAACAGCTCAGGGCCGCCCAGCGTCTCCCTCGACGTCCTCGAATCGCTTCAAACCAGCCCTGAAGTACGACCTGTCCCTCTCACTGCCCCCTACACATCCCCAGACGACACAGTGGCTACCCAGTATCTTCATTGAAGCCCACGTTGGGTCGCGGACTGACATCCAGCCTCGCACAGACCGATGCATCGCGCGCCAAGCTCATCGAGCAGCACATCCAGGCCCGCGTCGCCGAAGAGCTCAAGAAGCTTCAACAGCGCGAGTCGGAGGCTCTGAAGCTCGCTTACGACAAGACAGCCTCGGCGGACGCTGACAGCAAGGATAAAGACGCCGCGTCTGAGCCCAGCGCAATCAGCGTCGGTAAGGAGGTGGAGCAGCTGAGGCGCAAGCTCGAGGAGCGCAAGCAGGTCCGCACGCTGCCGGAGGGCGTCGAGAAGGCGCGGAGCGAAGTGATTCGCTGCCTGCGGGAGCACGACCGGCGGCCGCTCGACTGCTGGCAGGAGGTGGAGAGCTTCAAGGCCGAGGTCAAGAAATTGGAGAAGGGCTGGGTGGACAAGGTGACGTCCTAATCACCGCGCGACAAGAGGGTCAGTCAAGCCACGCCAAGTCATGGGCACCTTCGACATGAATGTGCCTCACGCAGATGAACGGACAGGGGCGGGATGGCAGGCAGATATGGAGTTTTGTTTTGGCCAGCAAAAGTAGACTTGTGTACATTTCGGCATCGGCAGTGGTAAAAGCTGCATAGACAGATCCAATGTACAAACAGACATGGGATGATCTGCCCATTTCCGCGAAGAGGGCTGCAGCGCAGATCGAGCATGCGTGTTTATCTTGGGCCGGTTATCCGTCCTTTTGGTCGAAGCTTCCTGCACTGCGCAGCGCACCTCCGAGCCCCTTTGGCATTCGGCAGTGATGGTGATGGTCTGAGGGCGTTCCTTATTGCGTCTTAGCCCCTGTTGCATCTCAGCTGCTCAGTTTTGGCCCGCTGCTCAATTTTGGCCTGGTGCCAGTTCAACTAGGCAGATGCTGTGCGCATACGCAAATGTCCTAGCCGCGTTGGGAGGGATTGAATGCTTTGCAGATAGTACAGGCCTCGTGAGCCGGTTTCCGATCGCCATGGTCAGGTTCGCTGACGACGTTGTCCAAATGATGCGCGGATTTAGCATCGAAGGAAGAGAAACGGTGTCTCATGAGCCATGTCCTAACGCCCACCCTCGCTTGCCCGTTATGCTCATTGATTCATGCCTCGGCGACAACAGTCATTCAGGGTATGCCGCCATCTGACCAATCTGGCTGGTCAGCTGTTTCACGACGCTGTTCGCTCCTCTCAGCCTCCAGCGCCGCCTTTCTTCTGAGTCCCTCTGCCCTCATTCTATCCCTCCTCGCCACTGCGTCCTCCCACTCCCCTCCGTCGGGATTCCTCCGGGGTTCCGGCTCCTTCACCGCTTCCTCAAAGGCGGCGCGGAACCGCGCGATACGTTTCGCATTCTCGACGAACCGCTCGTTGCCAATGGACAGTAGCGTCTGCAGGTACTCGGCGGGGACCAGCCGGCGGCGCTCTCCCTCTGGCGTCTCATACCCGACAAGGGACTCGAAGCTCAGACCCATTGAGCGCACGGCGACGATTGGTGTGGCTGAGTTTTGTGTTTCCTCCAGAGGTGTGAGGTTGATGGCGCCGGATTCGCGGAAGCCGGCTTGCAAGGCGCATCGGAGGAGGAGCTGGGCGTGGGTGAGGGATGCGGTGAGGACGTGGAGAATCTTGCATGGGTTGTCAGCTTGCCTACAAGTGACACATGACGATGATCTTGATAGTCGCGGCGGCTTACCATGGGCTCAAACTTGAAGTGTATTAGTCTCCGTTCCGTGTTGCCGGGAGGACTA
Organism: Tolypocladium pustulatum; assembly: GCA_024340155.1. NCBI lineage: Eukaryota > Fungi > Ascomycota > Sordariomycetes > Hypocreales > Ophiocordycipitaceae > Tolypocladium > Tolypocladium pustulatum. Next base: position 53,327 of record JALHBY010000071.1, read on the forward strand.
CTTTGCGATATAGCAGACTCCGTGAATCCAAGAGCCCCAGCCCAAGCTACGAGATCGTCCGCGCCAACAGGCTCATGGGACACATACAGCCACATCCCTCCCGCTCCCTTACCGCCCACACCCGCAACCTGCTCCCGCTGCGCTTGCTCGTTGCGCTTTGTCTGGCCCGCCGCCGTTTTGGCCCCCTCGAGAAACACGCTCACGCGCCCGGCGCAGCTGCTCGTCGTAACGAAGCCCTCGACGCGGTTGAGCTCGTCAATCAGATCGCGGATGCCCACGTCAACGGAGCCCTTGGGTGAGGCGTCTGCATACTCGGCGTCGGGCACTCCCAGCTGCTGCAGGATCTTGGTTTTCTTCTCGCCAAAGCTCGCCGACGGCGCTGGCAGCCGGCGGCTCTGCTGCATAGCTTGCGCGGCGCAAAGCGAGGTGTTTTTGCTGTGATGTCGTTCTCACAGGCGGCTAGGCACGGCAGGACGAGTCTAGGTGTGAGTGAGTGAAATTGGCCGTCCTAGCAAGAATAGTGGAAACAAAGGCGCCGTCAGTCGAATATCGTAGCATGTGGGTTGTCGCCGCCGTGGTTGGCAGGCTCGGATCTGCCAGTCCAATCAGCTTTCAACGCGGGGTACGAGTCTGCTGCTCGCTTGGCATCTTGAATCACTCACCACAACGTCCCTCGAACATCTCACCCATCGACAGTTCACGGTCAAGGCTTCAAGTGAAGGACATCAGAATGATTATTGTTTCTCACTAACGTCGCATCTAGCATGCAGCGCTGCCTACCTCCTCTGCAGGCCACTGTCGCTCGCGAGTCCAGAGCAACCCATAAACGCCACCCATGATATCAGTGGTACAAGAGCCTACCCGGACTGGTTTTCCTCGCTCATCAAATCAAGATCTCCAAACGCCTCATAAATGCCCCCAAAAATCATCATGTCGTTAAAAGCGACTCCCGCGCCCCCTCATCTCCCCACCTGCACAAGCGTGTTAAGAGTGGTGAGGTGAGATGGTCAGACGGGGGCGACCACCTGGCCCATGGGGTCCTTTTTCTTCTCCATATCAGACACAAATTGCGCGTACCGCGACTTTTTGTTGTGGATGCCGCATTCTGTCTTGGACTGGCCCTTCCATCGACCCGCACGCTCGTCCTCGCCCTCCTTGACGGGGCTGGTCGAGTGCCAGTCGCCCACGGATTTGTATCCTTGGTCCAGCAGAGCGTTGTACGGCACATTGTTTGCCTTGATGTACTCGTTGACTTGAGAAAAGCTCCAAGCGGCGAGGGGGTTGATCTTGATGATACCTCGCTCGTCGTCGAACTCGATGATGGGGATAGACCCGCGGGCAGCACCTTGTGATCGACGACGACCGTTGAGGACAGCAGCGACCTTGAGCTCGTCATACGCCCGCTGAAGAGGCTCGACCTTGACAATGTAGTCATACATGTCACCGGAGGTGTTGTAAAGCTCCTTTCCGTACGTCTCCTCGAGCTCCTCGACAGTCTCGACGCCGTCGGGCTTGAAAATGTGCACTGGCACGTTGGGGTATCGGGCCTTGACCTGGTCGATTAGGTCATGCGTCTCCTTGAAGTGATACAAGGTATCCAGGAATATGAGGTCGACTGTCTTGGACTTGGGGTTCTCTTCCTGGATCTTGGACAGCATGTCCATGGTGACGAGGCCCGTCAGGCCGAACGCCGTTGACTGGTACAGATTCGGGAACATGACCTTGCAGAATCGCAGGATGTCCATGGGGTGCATGGGCTCCATCTGCTCGTTGAGGTAGTCGATGTGCTCTTTGGTGAGGGTGACATTGGGCCGAGACTGCTTGCTGGGCGGCGGCGAGTAGTCGGAGTGGCCGGAGACATATCCGGACTCGATGTCGTTGTGGTCGAGCTTGTCGGACGAAAAGGACGAGTGGGATGTTGTTTGTGACATGGCAACAGACATGGCTACCCAACAGCGAGAGATGGTACAGGAAGGGGCTTCGACGTCGTGCGAGCAGGAGAAGATGTGACTGTGGTCGGATATGGGGGGCTTCAGGGAGGTGAGAGCCACGAGCCTTCGAGCGAAAATGAACACTGAAACTGATTCAAGATGAAGACAGTGCCTTTTACTCGATGTCAGGCGGGACGAAAGTCATTTACTCTTAAAAGACGAAGAATCAGGACTCAGTTTCAGGGAGAGGGGATTACTCGAGGCCCAGTCCGGCTGGCTGCCCTTTTGAGGGGGAATCAGGCGGCCTGACTAATTGTGTGCGCACCAGCAGGAAACAACTGGTAACTGGAGCATACGTCGGACTCGCCTCTACATTGCATTGGCACAAGCGCCCTGGGGCAATCATAGAGCGACAAGCGCGGGCCCCCCCTACGTGCAGTTTGCGTCCGGGAGTGATCACGACATCGACGCCATTGCTTCCGCGATACCAAATCCGGGACTGTGATTGGCCGCGGGTACTCCGCATGGTGTTTAGGCTCGGTAACAGGAACCTAGTGCTGGGCGCTGTTGACACGGGCAAAAAGGAGTATGCGCTACCAGTCGCTGCCCCCCAATTCTATTTTATTGGAGCCGGCGTTGGATGGAACTCAAGGCCGGCTGTGTTGTTGATGATCTCATTCTTCCAGGCCCGTATTACATGTGCAAGGTGACGACGCGGACGGATCGCGTAAGCACATGGTTTCATGTCCTCAGATCTACAACAGAATTGCCATCACAGAGCCGTAGGAAGGATGCTGAAAAGTAGCCGCAACACAGTGGGTGATGCTCTTGGCGGCGATGGCGTGCCCTGAAGACGAGTGCCGCGAATAACGAAACCATGGGGGCGAGGGTTCGTATCCCCATAGCAGCGGGAACTTTGATCGCGATTCAATTAATTACACAGCACAAGTTCTGGCAGCTGTCATTACCGAGACACAATTGCCTTCGCCTTTGATCAAAGTGCGTGTAAAGAGTGCGCGAGTCGGAGGCCGGCATCCTCGGTCGGTCAAAGACGTCGGTTTGTGCATCGGCTCGTCGGCGGGCGCGGGAGTCGGGGCGGACCCGAGCGCCGGGAATGTCTTGGGGAACCTGGGCGTTGACGTGATGACCTGCATGCAGATGCCTGCATTTAGCCATGCTTCACGTGATTGGTAGGCGAGCGGCTGAACGTGTGGCTGGCCGGTCGATGGATGTTTTGGGATTCAATTTGTCGCCTTTGTAGCTATGCGTGTGTATTGTCACGAGATTGTATGTGAACGCAGTCCAGGAACATTGCTACACAAATAAAAACCTTATTGTACAGCCCGAAATCCCTCGTATAGGGTGGCCTAACCCCAAGGACCTCGATATCGCTTAGATGTATCCATCCTAAAGTGCCCAAAGAGCGTAATGTTTCCCGCCTTCTCGAGCTTGAGCCGTGCTTGTGTCTCTTGCCGCCTCGACTGATCGATGTGCCTGGCACTGGTTGCAAGGAGCGATCGTACTTCGTGGTCGGGCAGATGCGCAAGACTCTGCTGGTCACCTCGACTAAGTCGTGAGAGCTGGGTACATGATGGCGCTGTGGTGGTATCATCCTGCGTCGACAAAAGCCCCGAGTTATTTGCTGATGTCGCTGACGGCAAAGTCGTAGGCTCCAGGTGTCGCTCCACTGATTGGCGAGCTGTTCTCGCGGCTTGTCCAGTTGCTCGTGTACGGTGGCTGAGAATCTTGCCCGATGGCAGTCGCAAGGACTCCTCATCGGCATGGTATCCTGGCGCAGCAAGTTCGTAGAAGTCCGCAAGATCCGAGGCCACGTCGAAACGGCAATGCCCTTTGGCCATCATATGATGATGTATACCTTCAACCGTACTGCGGCGCACGGCGCACAGAATGCACTCGCCGTATCCATAAATGACCAGGTGCAAGTATCGAACAAGCGTCTCAAGATCGACAATCAAATGGTCTTGATAAGGTATGGCGAAGCTGTGTACCTTGGACATGTGCGCGAGGTTGTCATCAAAGCTGCTATTCTCCACACCGCAGAATAGACATTGTTCAGGACTGAATTCCGGCTCTGCGGAAAGTTCTTTGTCGCCGTCGTCGGATGCCGCGTCTACATGTGTACTGCTCTCTGCATCCGCGGCTCCTTTTGTATTTGGTGACGCTGATGGCGCTGCTGGCGGTGATGGTGCGGCTGGCGGTGTTATGATGGTCCCCGGTTCTGCTACTCGCACACGAAGATTGTAGACACTGCAAAGGGAAGGGTTAGCATCTCTTGTCTTGTCCCTCTCCTGTTGATCAAATGCTGAAACGTACTGCCAATCACTCTTGGCGTGCTGTCGCCATACCCCTGGGCTGGCAAGTGCTACATTGCATAGCCTGCAAAAGGAGGGAGATTTGCTCTCCATTATTGCCAGTAATTGGTCGCAGGTCGTTCCGGTATCTAGAGTTTTGACGGTTTAGTGTACTTTGTAGGTGATGAAAGAGAATAAAGCGAGGTTGACGAAGGCGAGTGAGCAATTGGAATTGGAATTGACAATTCCCTCAACAAGCGCAGAGATGGCATGTGATGTATAAGTTATATATATCAATGTTTGTATATACCCATGTTTTCACAGCTAGGGCAGACGCAGCAACGAATAGCTGCACGGGGACTGGGGGACTGTCATCTGTCAAAGGCTGAGCTCACACTGCCTGAGATGGTGGAGCCATCGATGGCATCCGTGACTCACAAGACTCACCTATCGCCTATTCGGGGCGTCCCCCATGAATCCCCATTGGGCCCAAGAATTGTACTTTTTTGCTTTCTGCTACGAATTATTGACTTGAAACGTGAGCCACTATGAATCATTTCGTGATTCACCAATCCTAGCTACACAATCGAAATGCATTCTGCACGCAGGCTGTCGAAGATGCCGGGCGCCCATACCGATGGTGCTAGATGTCGTCTTCCCCGCCCGCCACAAAGAGACGAGTAATGCTCCTAAAAGACTTGTCTTCGAGGACCTCCTCTCGGAAACTACCCACAGCTTCATGGTACGTGCATGTTTTTCTTTCTGGCTCATCGCGTAATGCATCCGGCATGGATAGCGACTGCGTTGTGTTTACGGGCCGTGGCGTGACTCCAAATCCGCGTACGTTCGAACGGGTTCTGCGGACAGCACATTCGCTGCTGTCGATCTTCCTAGCAACTTTACCTTGCGCGTCGCCGTCTACTCTAGGTGCACAAAAGGGTCGTCAACGAACCAGGGCTCGCACACCCATGGTGCCCAGCTTAGGGAGCGGCATCGCCATGTCATGCACCATCTTGACGTCGCGCTCATCCGTATCGAAGAGCTCCAGCTTTGGGCCGTTCGGCCGATAGAGAACGGCCAATATTAGACTCATTTCAGCCATGGCTAGACTGTGCGGCTGGTTGCTAGCACCCGCACTCGTCAGAGACTCTGGGACCTCGTCAGGAAACTCACTTCTTGCCCACGCAGCTTCGGGAACCCCGGGGGAAGGACACGAGCGATAGATGCAGAGCGGGGCTTATGTTTCCCAGCCAGCGCTCAGGCTTGAACTCGAAAGGCGATGGGTATACCTCGGGGTCCTACGTGGGCACCTGCTGAGCTGTCAGAGCTGGAAATGAGCGGCTTGCAATATCGGGCTCCTTACGCCGGCGGGAATCGTCCAGACTTTATACTGGATAGGCACGTCTGGGGAGACGCGAGGTAGCCGGTTCATGATGCCGTGCATCGCTAGACAAGTTCTGGGGAATCACGACAATGAAAGACCCCGTCACAGGACGCATGAGCCCTTGTTGCTTTGAAATGGCCAGGCCTCATTCCATTGCCGTCAACGGAAATGGTCAAAGACTCGTCTGCGAGTCGGAGCTGTTCATAGACGTTGTTGATGCCATGTTACAAGGTGGCAAAGCAACATCGCCAACCTGGCTGATTGTGGACTGGAACCACCGAAAGCGTTATACACTAGGGTCGCTGCAGCCAAGGACCAGCTCACCCCGTCTGATTACAGCCGACAACATCTCAGCGCTTGCCCCAAAGACTGGTCTCCCAGCAGCGAAACTCGAGTCTACAGTCTCACGCTGAAACCAGCTATGTCAGACGGGATGAGACGCGGATTTCGGCAGAGGCAGCGACGCCTATCAACGATATATTGTGAGACCCGAATGTGACGCCAAATCCAACATAGAACCACTCAGCTCGCCGCCGTTTCCGCCATTGAGATATACCCAGGTGACGCGGGCACCAGAGGCGGGTTGCTCACAGATGAGCGCGCGGGTTATCAAGACGGATCGAAGCATCATCCAGGGTCTCTAGGCTGCTGGCAACGCACCGGCGACAGTCATGACGTGAGGCTTCCCTGGCGCGGGAGGCACTCTGGGGCCGGCGATGACCTTTGCCTACATTGCTGCCAACCACGTCAAGGGGGCTGTAGAGAGTCGTAGGTTTAAGACACGGGTTTGGAGACATACTCGTATGTCAAACAAATTGAGCCTCAGTCGAGTTAGCATAATGGTAATGAGAACGCGGTGAAGGGGCACGAAGCACAACAAAGACGAGGCGCACTTGATGCTAACTGAATGAGTCTCGTGCTTGGCTTGGCGAGGAATATTGCTTGTTTGTTGCAAATATCGCAAACAGAATAACCGTCCTCCCAACTAAACAGAATTTGTGTTTATCATTAATGCCAGTGGGTGTGGCGCGCAAGTCACCGCTTTATTAGGAGACTTGACTGCGGCAGACGGAGGGGGAGTCAGCGGTGTGGGAGTGCTTGTTAGGCGTTGCGGACTCGCTTCTCTGAGGTACCTGTGTACCTTATGGACTACGGGCTACTCCGTACCTTACAACTACAACGTTGATTGACAGGGGACTCGCCCGTCGCAGTAAAATGACGCCATTCTGCAACTAGCAGCTGCCAGCGGGGCGCGGTGCCGTCATGCAGTGCTGTGCCCGTTGCGGTTAGCCCCCTCCAACGAAGGGTCCAGGCCTAAAAGGTCGGGTGGTACCGCCGCAGAGCTGGCAGTGGAGTTGCTGGACAACCTCCAATGGCTGGCGGGGCACGACGCTCCAGCTCCAGATATGTCAGGCGCGGGAAATTTCGCATCCAGTTCTGTGCCCATCAGCCGACGGTCCGCCGCGACACCGACGACAGCAACAGCATCAGTATTTGTGCGTCGCCAAGGCCTGTTCGGCCTGTTCGTCTTGTCCGTGTGCGACCTGCTGAAGAGCACCACGTTCCAAGTCCCGACACCCCGAGTTGACTTGGATCGCTCGACACTGGTAGCATCACGCACCACGCCAATCAACCAACAGCATCGTCCTGCAAAGCCGCGCCGTTCATCCACGGCGGCATTCACTGCGCCATGGCCGACATTGCATCCCCCGCGAAGCAGAATGCTGCTCGTCCGCAGCTCTCGTCCACCATGCGCAGCAGCTCCTACCTGAGCGATAACCAGGAGTACCGCCCGCCGCGCCAGCCCGAGCCGCACCACGGCATCGACACCGTCGTCGAGGACATCCCGGCTTCCGCCTCGCCCAAGGCCGGCCTCCCCTTCAACGGCGTCCCCTCGGAGGACAATCCCCCGACCATCGTGGACAGCGGTGTGAACCACAGCTTCTCGCACCCCAACTGCGCGCCGCTGTCGGGACAGTCGACGGACCGGCTGGTTGCCACGCTCATCTACAAGGCTGCCGCCGGCGCCGGCGTGGTCCTGTCGGATAGCAACGAGTCCCTGCCACCCAACATGGCCCCGACCACCGACATGGACGCCTTTCCGCTGGAGCCTCCGACGCACGAGTCGGAGCAGCTGGATCATCTGTACGGGTCCTTCATCTCGCCCCTGTGCATTACCTCCTTTCTCCACCTCATGTCGACATTCCCGCAACCTCAGGGCGCCGACGCGCCGTACTCATCGCATCGATGCCTGGACAATCCGGAGAACCCTCGGGTCGTCGAGCTCACCCTCACCCCCGCCCCATCCCCCAAGTATCTTAGCCTGTCGGACCTGCGCAAGCACGAGATGATATACCGATTCGAGCAGGAGTGGAACGTTGACGTCGCCCTGCAGCGAGATCTGGTGTGGCGGTGTCACCCTCGCCTTGTCGTTTTCGACATGGACAGCACCCTCATCACTCAGGAGGTGATTGAGCTCCTGGCCGAGACAGTCAAGGACCCGCCGGACCTGCCGGCCCGCGTTGCAGACATTACACGCCGAGCCATGCATGGCGAGCTGGAGTTCGAGGCGTCTTTCCGGGAGCGTGTCGGCCTCCTCAAGGGCGTCAGCGCCTCCCTCTTTGACGAGCTCCGGTCGGTTCTCAAGGTGACCAAGGGTGCGAGGGAGCTCATCAAGGCGTTGAATTGCCTCGGCGTCAAGACGGCCGTGCTCTCTGGCGGCTTCCAGCCGCTGACCAGCTGGCTTGCGCAGGAGCTGGGTCTCGACTATGCCTACGCTAACGAGGTGGTTGTCGCCGACGGCATGCTCACCGGCGAGACCAAGGGTCCTATCGTCGGCAAGGAGCGCAAACGAGATCTCCTCGTCGAAATCGCTACCCGGGAGAAGATTGACCTATCGCAGGTCGTGGCCGTCGGCGACGGTGCCAACGATTTGCTGATGATGGAAAAGGCCGGGTTGGGCGTGGCGTGGAACGCGAAGCCGCGCGTGCAGATGGAGGCAGATGCGCGGTTGAACGGGAAGAGCCTGCTGGACCTCCTGTTTCTCTTTGGATTTACGAGTGAGGAGGTTGACATGCTGGTCAAGTAGCTTAGCTGCTGCGAGGGTAGACGATCGGCGTGGGGACTTCTGGGTATGCGAGGAGTCTTGCCGAGGCACAGCGGGTTGCGTAGCTTGCGATGACAAGACGAGTTCACAGAGTGCCAACTGGATACCATGACGATAGCTATTTGCAACGCGTTCCTCAAGACCAGTGCTTGGATACTTGTCTTGGCATTATCATCTCATATCGGACGCCCGGGCACCAGGCGCGACAACAGACGCACAAAGGGAAAAGGACGGTATTTGCAGCTTTATAGATCAGGCATAGTCCAATGCTCGGTCTTGCTGCAACAGTAAAATCTACACAGGCACACAGCCGCCCCACTGTCCTCACAACGAACCCTTCATCATTTCGCCACAGCACGTACTCTGCCTCCTCCTATATCATGTCTCGCAGTATTCCTTGCCTGTCTAAGGGTAGCCCTCCTTGCCCCACTTGTTGAACTTGTCGTGCAGCTCCCGGGGAAGAGTGACGTTGGGGACAACGACGGAGTTGAGCGCGCTGGGGGCGTCCTTGGGCTCCCGGCTGGCGTCGCCGCCAGGGTGGTACTTGTACTTGCCCTGGGCATCGCCCTCCCAAGGCATTCCGCCCTTGGCGATGTTTACGGGAACCTCGGAGGTGGAGCCGGTGGGAGATCGGCCTGCGAGAGTCGAACATTAGCAAAACTTGGGCTTCGATTCGCAACTACCATCCCGACGTACCAAAGTAGAAGCCGGCACCGCCAAGAGCAGCGGCCATGACACCGCCGAGGATCTATATCCATATTAGCCCATCGTCGGCCATTTTCCGGCAGCAATGCCGTGGCGTCGGAGACGCTGTTGCGCTGCGCACGGCTTAGCCGAGGGTATTATGACGCACCATAAGCTCGGGGTTGCGCTTGGTCTCCTTCTTGAGCTCATTTGTGGAATGAGTCTGGAACCGGCGGGCGGTGGTGGAAAAGAGACGGCTCGTAACGCGGGAAGCCATTGTGGTTGGCGTCGGCTGGATCTTGGATTCGTATAGTTGTTGCGTTGATGGTCGGATGGTGAGGATGGCTTGGGCAAGGAAGCTATCAAGTTTGTCGTATGATTTCAGCTAGCAAGTTCCGTGGCACGCCATTGGCCAATGCGCTGGTGAGGGCGTCACGTGCACGGTCAGAAATGGCTGACTGTAGCGGGGAGGCTATGACGGGATGGTGATGCGCATGCGTGATGAGGCCTGAAACGGCTGCCAGTCAGTCAGCTTACAGCAGGGAACGATGCGCGGCGTAACGTTAAGGTAGGTAGTTTGCATCTGCGCATCAGAGCGTCGGCATGCGATTGCTTCCTCCGATGCGTCGCACAGCGAAGGTACATAAAGCGTATCCCTTATGTATCAATGTACAACTGCTGACACGGTCCAGCCTGCGGCGTTGACCAGTGACGGCACCGTCTCTGACACAGTGCACTCCAAGAAAGCCATTTGTAGCTGTGCAAAGCCGTTGCCAAAGCCATGGCAGTGCCGTCTGCCTCGTATGCCGCCTCGCCGCCGCTTGGACGCCATTCGACATAGCGCCCTGCTGGGCCAATTTGCGGCGCTGCGTCCACTGATGACCCCTTACAAGGGCCCGCAGCCTATCAGCCACCCCAGCCGTACGTAAGGTACGGAGTACTGTAGTTCCCACTACCGTACATTTCCCACTCTTCGTCCAAGCAACAATCATCGTCGCGGCTGACGAACGAGCGAGCGCGCCCGCACCGGCGAGAAAAAAGAAACGCCAGGAAGCGTCACGGACGCTCATCCTGACTTTCTCTCGCTCGCCTTGGCTCTGTGCGTGCTGTCGTGTCGTCCCCTTGTTCCCACTGCTGCCGCCGCCGACGTTCCTTTTCGCGAGCTTGGCTCTGCACTTCGCTCCTCTTCCACTTTGTCTTTGTCTCAACGATTCGCGACGCTCCTTCGAACCTCCTGATTCACCGGTGCTTTACCGTCGATCCGATACTACAACGACGGAATACCGAGCGTTCAACCTTTGTACGTCCACGTGATATCGAGACGAGTTTGTCACCATCACGAACCGTACTCGTACCACCCACCACTGCGCTTTCACGGCTTTTTCGACCTCGCCGACGAAGCCCATGTTGTAACAAGACACCACATCACGGGCACGTTAGATCAACACCATGGCGCCCCCCGGCTCGGACGACCCGGTGGTGCAGTCTGGCGGTGGTGACGCCTATTCATCAGCAGATCGACATCCCCGACCCGTGAGCGTGATATCCTCTCGCATGACCGACATTGCCAGCGACGATGGGGGGGAAGCAAGAACACGGCAATATGTCCCAAGCCATCCCAGGAATACTGATGTGGGATCACGGCCCGAGACCGCGAAGACCGGCGTATCTTCAAAGGCTGCGTGGCCCGGTCTGGCGGGCCGGAGGAGTCATGCCTCCTCTGGATTGCCTCTCAAGAGGGGCAGCATCGCCAGCACGACAAACGCGTCTCTTGGACGATCACCTAGCTTGACGACGCGAAGCCACGTTCCCTCCCTCACTTCCAACGCCTTTTTTCGTCCGATGAGTTCGCAGAAGCTCCAAGCACAGAGGGGTGGCGTATTGAAACCCGCCCCGACATCGCAGCCTCCGCAACTAGCACCTCAGCAACTCGGCGAACTCGATGACAACGCGACGGACGTGGGTGGCAGCGTCGTTAATCAGAGCCTAGTGTCGCCCAGTCCCGCCCAATATCAGCGCAACGTCAGCGGTGACGAAAACATGCGAGCCGCGTCTCGAGGCACGGAAGCAACGGAGCAGGGAAACTCTGATCGCATCACGCGAAATACGAGTCCGTCTCAAGGGCATTACGCGCCCAATAGCCTGTCGGATAGCGTCCGGCCGCTGCAGGGGAGATCAGCCACCAGCAATCATCTGAGTGTCGACGCGGAGCAGAGTTACAAGGATCTTGGGACGTTGCCGTCCCCTATAAAGTCATCGCGGTCGTTCCGGTCGAGCTTCCTTCTTCCCAGCAAGAGCGACCAGGGGCAAGCCTCTCAAAATCGGAGTACCGAAGGCGCAGAGAAATTGTCTTCCGTGACTTCCTCCCCGCGATTGCAGCCGACCGACTTACAGGGTCGGCCACAGCACCAGTCGCCTCCAACGCCACTTCAGGCGAAAGCAAGGGGCCGCGTGCACCAGTACTTTGACGGCAACACGGTGTTTTGTTTCGGCGGCCGTTGGCAGAACACGAAGCACAGGCCTATGAACGTTGCAACGGGCGTCTTTGTGCTCATTCCTTGCGTGCTCTTCTACGTGTTCGAAGCCCCTTGGCTGTGGCAAAATATTTCGCCGGCCATTCCCATCACCTTTGCTTATCTCACATATATCTGCATCTCTTCCTTTATTCACGCCTCCGTTTCAGATCCTGGGGTGAGTAGTAGCACAACTCTCGGGTCCCTAGAGAGTGTGTCAAGGCTGACGTTGACAGATCTTGCCCCGAAACCTTCATCAATTTCCTCCTGTCTTTGAGCATGATGACCCATTACGCGTGGGCCCGCCGACAAATGACTGGACGCTGATAATGTCAGCGGAGGCGAGCGCTGCGGCAATGGAGGTCCCTGTCAAGCATTGCCGCACTTGCAACATCTGGAGACCGCCTCGTGCCCACCATTGTCGCCTTTGCGACAACTGCATCGAGACTCATGACCACCACTGCGTCTGGCTCAACAACTGCGTCGGAAAGCGCAACTACCGCTATTTCTTTACATTTGTCACATCCGCCACCATTCTGGCCGCCTACCTCATGGGCACCAGCTTAACTCAGGTTCTCGTGTATAAGAGCCGCGAGGGCGTCTCGATCTCCGACGCCATTGATCATTTCCGAGTTCCATTCGCCCTAGTTTTCCTTGGATTTGTCACGTTCCTTTATCCCGCCGCCTTAATGGGGTACCATCTGTTCCTCATGGCGCGGGGAGAGACCACGCGAGAATACATGAATTCGCACAAGTTCGCCAAGAAGGAGAGATATCGAGCTTTCAGCCAGGGGAGCGTGTTGCGAAATCTGATGGCTGTGCTCTGCCGACCCCGTCCGCCGACGTACTATCGCTTCAAGAACAAGTATCAGCACGGCGATCAGCGGCTGGGTATCCATCGAGGGCAACGCCCCAGAAAGAACTCGCAAGGACTAGAGTTGGAATCGGTACAGCCTGGATCCTCGCAAGGATTCGAGGGACCTGTCGCGCTACGAGAGCAGGGTCGGGGATAAGCAAGAGTATATACCCTTTTTTTCTTCTTCAATTTGGTTATGTCAGCTGCACGGCAACATATTCTTCTTTTTGCCGGTCTTGACTACGATCGGCCTGATGTTTGGGGAGCAATTCAGGGGATTTTTGTTGTCACAGAGTGTGGGAACATCTGTAATGTCTCATCGTCTACTATACCCTTTGTTCGTTTTCGTGCGCCATGAGCTGAGTGGGATGTAATTGTGTTATTGGAGTGAGGAAGAAAGATGGCCAATTTAGACTAAATGCTTCTTAATCGCTATTCAAGTGCTCTTTATGAGGCCTGGAAGACTGTTCAACAACGAATTGTTTTCACATGACACAAAGTCCCGTACACTCGTCGAAGGAATGCCGTTGAACGAGCTCGACAATTCGTATAATGCGTTCCGTATCAGTCGCTGCACCGCGCCGTGCACGTGAAGCCTGTCACACCATCCATCCGTCCTCTTCGTAACTAGTATAGCACTCGGGCCTCGGTGATTTCGTAACGCAGGTTGTTTCGTTCAACGGGGCCAAGAGCATGCCCCACGTGGAACCTCTAGGGTAGCGGTAGTGGCCGCGTGGCTTGATTTTGCAACCTGAATTTGCAGTACATTGCGCCAAGTACCTCGGCGGGGGCGATAAGAAGTCGCGATAGAAAAATTTCGATAGCACTTCAGCCCAACCAGCGGGAAAAGTATGTCAGCAAGGGCCTGCTGCGCTGGGCTCCTCGTCTCCTCCCACCTTCACTCTCCTTCACTCCCACCCTTCTACTCTCCAGACACATTGGACACGGAGCGCAGTCCATCAGTGACACTTTGCGCGACCAAGTCTAGAGAGCGAGGGCAGACAAAGACACACGATGCCTCACCCCGTCTCGCCGCCGTCGCAGCCGACGATGGTGTCCAAGGATGCCCCTCCCCCACCATCACAGGAGGACGTCGCCGCCTTTCTCAACACCATCTTCACCGCCCAGACGTCAGCCGCCTCTGTCGAAGCCAGCTACGGCCTGTGCGAGCTGCTGCTGAATTCAGTGGGGGCCGTCGGTCTGACACAGTATGGCGTCCTCGCCGAGCTTAAGAAGGCCGCCGCCGATAAGAAGAGCGGCCTGCGGCGGGAGAGCGCCCAGAACTTGCTCGGCGCCATCTTCGAGCGATTTCCTCCGAAACAACCGCTGAGCGAGGTCATATTTCTCGTCCAGGAGGAGGATCTCGTGCCGTGTGCGCTGGACGCACTGGCCGATAAGGGTACCGTTGTACGCGAGGCCGCCCAATACGGCCTCGACGCCATCTTCGGCAACCTCAGCGCCGAGGCACTTGTCACGGGCCTGCTGCCCGTGCTGTCGCACTACCTGTCCAAGAGGACGGGTAAGTGGCAGGGCACTGTCGGCGCGTACAAGCTGATGCAGCGCATGGCCGACAAGGCACAGCTGTCCGCCGGCGGTACCAAGGAGGAAGCCATTGAGAAGGACCTTCTTCGAGAGGCCATGGGCGCCAAGCTGGCTGGTCTGATCCCCCTCGTCGAGGGCGGCATGCATGACCTGAAGGCCGAGGTCGAGAAACAGTCTGTTCAGACCATGAACTCGCTCACGACGCTGCTGTCCAACGACGACGTCGCGCCCCGCATACCTCTGCTGGTCGATACCATGCAGCACCCCTCTACTCAGACCCTCCAGAAGGCGATCCACGCCCTTTCCATGACGACCTTTGTGGCCATTGTGACCTCGCCCGTCTTGGCCCTGTTGACGCCCTTCCTTGAGAGGTCTCTCAACTCGCCCAACACTGCGCAGGAGGTCCTTCGCCAGACGGTTGTCATTGTCGAGAACCTTACCAAGCTTGTTCACGACCCCATCGAGGCTAGAACATTCTTGCCTAAGCTGACTCCCGGTGTCAAGGGTGTTTGTGACCGGGCTTCTCTCCCCGAAGTCCGAGAGCTGGCGAACCGAGCCCTCGCCACCATGGAGAAGGCCATGGGCGACGACAAGGATATTGTTGCTCGCAAGACTGGCGACGACGTGGCCAAGGTTCTGGATGAGCAAATCAAGAGGAACGGTGGAGTCGCTGGACACCAGGACACGTTTAAAGTCGCGCGTCCTTATATTTGCGATATGGTGGCCATGGACGTCAACTATCGTTTCGTCAGCCGCATCGCCGGTCGCATTGCGCCTTACCTTCAGGCTTTCATGAAGGACACCGAGGCCCCCCAGAAGGTTGCCGATGCAGTGCAAAAGTTCTTTGTCGAGGAGGACGAGCGCCAGTACGGCGTTCCCGAGAAGGAGGATGACGGCGAAGTCGAGATTGTCAATGCCGACTTCTCCCTCGCTTACGGTGGCATGCTGCTGCTGTCGCACACCAACCTGCGACTTCTCAAGGGCCACCGCTACGGCCTGTGCGGTCGCAATGGCGCCGGAAAGTCGACACTGATGCGGAGCATTGCCAATGGCAAGCTCGAGGGTTTCCCTCCCCAGGATGTTTTGCGCACTTGCTACGTGGAGCACAACCAGGGCGAGGACGCCGATATCAGCATCCTTGAGTTTGTTTCCAAGGATCCCACTATCGCTCCCCAAGGACCTGAGCGCATCTCGGAGGTTTTGTCCGAGGTCGGCTTCACGCCCGGCCCCGAGGGTCGCCAGGCTCAAAAGGTTGGCTCTCTGTCCGGTGGTTGGAAAATGAAGCTTGCTCTGGCTCGCGCTATGTTGCAAAAGGCCGACGTTCTCCTTTTGGACGAACCGACCAACCATCTCGACGTCACCAACATTGCTTGGCTGGAGAACTACCTCAAGTCGCACACCGAGATTACCAGTCTCATCGTCTCGCACGACTCTGGCTTCTTGGACAACGTCACGACCGACATTTACCATTACGAGCCCAACAAGAAGCTGGCGTGCTACAAGGGCAACTTGGCCGCCTTTGTCGAGATCCGACCGGAGGCCAAGAGCTACTATACCCTCTCGGCGTCCAACGTTCAGTTCAAGTTTCCTCCTCCAGGCATCTTGACCGGCGTCAAGTCTCAGACCCGAGCGATTATCCGAATGTCCAACGTCTCGTTCTCGTACCCCAATGCACCGAAGCCTTCTCTCATGGACGTTTCCTGCCAGCTCACCCTGTCGTCGCGTGTCGCCATCATCGGACCCAACGGTGCCGGCAAGTCGACGCTGATTAAGCTCCTTACCGGCGAGACAATCCCTTCTTCCGGAAAGGTCGAGAAGCACCCTAACCTGCGTATCGGCTACATCAAGCAGCACGCGCTGGAGCACGTTGAGATGCATCTGGAGAAGACCCCCAACCAGTACCTGCAATGGCGCTACGCCAACGGTGACGATCGCGAGGTCCACATGAAGCAGACTCGTGTGCTGTCCGACGCGGACCGCGAGCAGATGAACAAGTGGATCGATCTGAAGGACGGCAAGCCCGCGAAACAGGTGGAGGCTCTTGTTGGTCGTCAAAAGTAC
This sequence comes from Tolypocladium pustulatum, assembly GCA_024340155.1. Taxonomy (NCBI): domain Eukaryota; kingdom Fungi; phylum Ascomycota; class Sordariomycetes; order Hypocreales; family Ophiocordycipitaceae; genus Tolypocladium; species Tolypocladium pustulatum. The sequence continues at coordinate 69,716 of JALHBY010000071.1, forward strand.
AAGAAGACGTTCCAATACGAAGTGTAAGACGCCGTTCTCCCAGATGTCTTGTATGGCAATTTAACACTGACCCTTCCACACAGAAAATGGCGCAACATGCTTCCAAAGAACAACAACATGATCTCTCGCGAGACGCTCGTCGAGATGGGCTTTAGCAAGCTGGTCCAGGAGTTTGACGACCACGAGGCCTCGCGCGAGGGTCTGGGCTACCGCGAGCTCCAGCCTTCGATCATCTCGAAGCACTTTGACGACTTGGGTCTCGACCCGGAGATTGCCAACCATAACGAGATTGGCTCTCTCTCTGGTGGCCAAAAGGTCAAGGTGGTCATCGCTGGTGCCATGTGGAACAACCCGCATCTGCTCGTCCTCGACGAGCCGACTAACTTCTTGGACCGTGACTCTCTCGGCGGCCTCGCTGTCGCCATTCGCGAGTTCAAGGGTGGCGTCATTCTCATTTCCCACAACGAAGAGTTTGTCGGTGCCTTGTGCTCCGAGCAGTGGCACGTAGCCGACGGACGTGTCGCCCTGCGCGGTAACGCCGCCGTCAGCCTCGACCGCTTCGAGGACAGCCGGCCGGGAAGCGGCGTGAACAGCACCGCCGCCAGCTCTGTCGTCAGCAGCGCTGTCAACTCTGGCGTCGAGGATAACTCCGACATGAAGTTCCGCGCCCGCAAGAAGAAGAAGATGACCAAGAAGGAGGTCAAGGAGCGCGAGGTCCGGCGCAGGCTGCGGCACATTGAGTGGCTCAACAGCCCCAAGGGCACGCCACACCCGCCCGACACGGACGACGAGGACAACTAAATCACCGCGTTTGACGCCTTTCTGTTGGAAGTTTTTCGGAACACATGATTGGATGAGTTGCCCCATCGCCATGTTGCACGCCTGGGCTGGGTACTTAGAGCTAGACCGATTGGCTGTGCGCTGCAGGAGGCCGGCCGTACGCGTACTAGCACAAGAGAAAGAAACAACCGCTGGATAGATGAGGCACGAAACCTGTTGCGGCGGCAGATAGAGGCGTTTTTGGTATTCTGTTTTCACGATAGACTGGCATGGAATTTGGAACGAAAAGTCATTGCATTCGCCGACGGGGCCGAGGATAATTTAGACAAATATTTTTTTCCGCAATCAAGGGCTCATCGTGTGTCCGTGAGTCTACAGTGTTTATTCGACTGCGCCAGTTCTCTGCTTCGCAGAGGACTGCTTGGTTATGTTGTCTCCCATATTTGTCTCCCAAATCTTCAACATTCACTACGAACTTCCCTCCATTCCAAACTCCATTCCTCCACTGTTCTAGTATTCTCGTTTCCACACATGTCGCCCTTATGCATATAAACTAGGCAGCAACCTAAATGAGCGAGCGGTCGCAGCTCGCCACCCCCCAGTAAGAACCGGCAAAACTAAAAGGAAAACTCAGTAGACCACCAGAGTAATAATGCTATCCACCGCGCTGATCATCACGCCATAGGCTGCCCCGGGCCAGTGAGTGTAACATGTCCGGATCCCGACATTAAGTAGTAGCATGCAATTAGAATCTCCGCGAGAACTCCTGATCCGTCTATAATGAATGTCATGATGAAGAATTTTTACCGTTCTTTCGCCAATGTATGTAATTTCGCAAAGATGACACCGAGAGAATAGAGTTTGTTCTACCACGAGAACGTCATCAGAGCGGGGTTCAAGGCCAGCGGCAGCAGGAAGTGACTGGCCGCGACGGTTGCCATGGGTAGGATGGCAACGAAGTCGGTGATACGCCAGTCGTGCGGGACGAATGGCGCCACGGCCAGGATGATCATGCCCGCAATGGATATCAAGGCGAAGAGCATGGAGAATTTGAACTGGAAGATATAAAGTTAGCAAAAGCAAATACGCAAGTTATAGCCAAATGCTTTAGTTGGACACCGGCAGTTGTTGAGCCAAGAAAGACTGGAACGTGTGGAGAGGGGGAAACGTCGGTCTCCCACCCACCATTCCAACCGAGACATGATCCCGGTCTTTCGCAAGGGAAGGGAGAGCCTTACCTTCTTAAGCACCTTGGGCACCTCAATGAAGAAGTTGGAAAATTCCGCCTCTTTGCTTGTTGCACCCCATGTCATGTTGATCTCAAACATATGTGCTAGCAGCGCCTGGCTAACGTGCAGCGACAGACCGCCCAGGAAGATGGCTAGCATGATGGTCCACTTGAAATTCTCGAACAACGCCCACAGCAAGCTGCGCTCGCCGATACGGTACCGCATGACGGCGAGGGCGATGTTGCCGAGCCCGTTGAAGACGATGATGATGGAGAACCACACCTGCCACGAGTCGACGTAGTACTTATCGAGGTACCCGTTGAACCAGCCCATGAGGAAGTAGTTGGCAGCCGTCATGATCCAAGCTGCGCCGATGGCATAATACGTGCCGATGTACGAGATGACGGTAATCTTGGAGGTGAAGCGGATGTTGGAGAAGAGAAATCGGCGGAACAGGGGCGTGAAGGGGCCCCGCCAGAGCCAAGTTCGAATCGGATGGAAGAGAAGCTCGTTGCAACCGTATGCATACTTCTCCCATCGCGCCAGCTCATCGTACACGGTTAGCGACACGCCCTCCTTGAACCCTTCGCCGGCCCAAGCAGCCAGCCGAATGATGTAACCGTTGCACTGAAGACGAAGCGACATGTCAAAGTCCTCGGACACGTGGCTCTCGGACCAAAACTTGTCATATCCGTCCTCGTCCTGGTACGACACCTGCTGGATGGCGGACCATCTGAGAATGGCGTTATGGCCAACAAAGGGGGCAACGTCGCCGTTAGAGACGGTATATCGGATGGCCGAGTAGATGAGGTTAGTGAAGAAGGTGATGCCGTTCTCAAAGTACGTGTGAACAACCTGCATGACACCCGAGGAGAACTGCATGATACCGACGTCGGGAGACTGCTCCATCTCAGAGACGGCATCGAGGAAGCAATCAGCAGGCACGCGGGTGTCGGAATCAATGAGCAGGATATAATCGCCAACTCGGATATTGCCGTCGGCCCACGCACGACCATCCTCCTCGAGTGCCTCCTTCAACGCCTGCTCATACGCCTGAGCCTCATCGTGTTGGCTCCATTCGGGCGAGCGATTTATGGCTTGAAGCTTCTCCTCGACAATGCAGGAAATCATGAGGGCAAAGTTCATATTGGACGCCTTCTTGAACTTGCCCTTGCGCTGGAAGCCGTTCTCGCCATGCTTGGGACGGGCTACCCAACCAATGCTGTTATCGGCATAGAACTCAATGCGCGCCTGACGATCCTCCTCGGGAATGAGCTGCAGACCATCATCGTTGATAAACATGTTGGCCGACCCGCCTTGCAGTTCGTACGTTGACATGGCCTGCTTGATGGATTTGACAGTGGGGATAATGACGCCTTGCAGACCCTCTTTGTACACAGGGCACTGGATGGTGATGTGGGGAAGAAGTGCCGACTGAAGGCGTGGCGGAGGACGAGCCGAATAGAATTTGGAGTTGATGGTGAGCTGGCGAACGGGGCCAAAAATCTGCGCCAGGCAGCCGACAATGACCTGGGCGAAGAAGAGGGTGAAGAAGATCTGGATGGGGCAGAGAGCGACAAGACCGAGGCGAGTGTAACTGCCGTCGACGGAGACCTCGATGGCCAACTGTCTCCATGCCGCACCGAGCGACACGGTCACTAGGACGAGTGTGATGGAGACCAGGACGGTATTTTGAAGGTGGATGGGCCGCTTTTCGGGCTTGACCTCGCCGCTCTCTTCGTCAATCTCGGCCTCGGTGACGCCGCCGCCCCTTTTCTCATCATCGTCCTCGTCGTTGCTTCCTTGCTTCCACACGAGCTCCATGAGTTCAGACTCAATCGCCTTGGCGCGCTGGACTAGGTGCAGAGGGTCGTCGTCCCACACAGTCAACAGTCCCTCGGACGCAACGAATGCGGCAAACTGGTGCTTCCGCGCTCGTGGAAGATCCTCGATCGTGGGAAGGATCTGAACTCGCAGACCGTTCATGAGTGGCACGTCCAAGGCATCCGGAGACCACTGAAGGAACGTTTTAATGACGCGTGAGTTCACCGTCATGGCACACTAAGAGCTGAGTCAGTCACGCGAGATCGCGGAATGGGCGAAGTTTCTACCTGAACATTCATGGCAGCACAGGCCATGGCAAATGGCGAGCTGCCAAGCTGTGGCGGACATGCCATATAGTGGCCCCGAGCCTTGCGCAGGAGCACACCTTCGATCTCGCCCGAGCCGTCGCTCACCCACAGCTGTGCACACTGCTGCTGGTACAGGTAGTTGACCATGACCTCGTGCTTGATATCATCGAGGAACATGGAACTGCGGGTGGAGGCCGTCGTTGATCGTCCAGAGCTGGATTGCGGCCGGGAGTGAAATCGAGGAGTCGGGGGCTGAAGCTCTATGTCGGTTCCGCTCCGCGTCGATGAAGGATGTTTCTCTGACATGGCGGAGGGCTGATTCCGTTGGAGACGCGGGGGTGCATCTTCAAGCGGCACCGCTGAGGGAGCAGGCTCAGGCTTCTTAGCCTTGAAGTAGCCACCGAGACCCATGGCAAATGGTGGGCACGAGTCGAGCTTTCTCCGAGCTTGAAACGGGTGAGACCCTGAAGGCCCTCGAGAGGTCCTTCAGCCCAGAGGTCCAAGAGCCTTGAAAGGCCTGGGGGAAGAAGGATATATCAAGCCCAAGGACACTGCATTATCGCTCTTCGTCAGCCCTCGAGAGTTCCTTTGGGACGCCGGAACGTGACATACCGCGGTAAGATGGTGAACCTGTGGTGGAAGTTACGGGAGATTGGTCTGTGTCACGTATTTCGGTTGCAGCAACCGTTGATAGATGAGGGCGTCGAGCTGACCCAGATAACGACCGCGGTTGGGGATAGCGACGGATACAGATCGACGAGCGAGCCAGAAAATGGCAGCAGCAGCGGCGACGTCAACCGGAACGACAGTGATGCTCAAAAAGCAGTTCGAACCCTGCTCGACAGACTTGCACCGAAGCTCAGTAACGGCCAGCGGCAAGGACGGAACGAGGGACGATGAATCGAACAAGTTATGGCGAGGAGGGGAAGGACTGAAAGCCCTTGATGATCAAGGATTCTTGGGCCAGGCATGCAAGGCCAGGCCAGGCCAGCGGTGGGAGAGGCGGGCTCGACTTACAAGATCGGTGGCTTCCGCTCGATCTTTTGCCGTGGGCAGACGACAGGGGTAGGCAGGGCGTGCGTCTCGCCTCCAGGATCCTGGCCGAACACCCAGGGCCGAAATCAAAGCTACAACGGTAATGGCCGCACGAGTCGTCCGTAGGTATACGAACAGCACCCACGCCTCCACGACCCGCGGCCAACTGTGAGAAGGCGCACAAACAAGGTACTCCACAAAGATGAGGATGCTCGATTGGGGCCCGAGGCAGACGACGGTGAAGAGCTTATCAACCAAGAAGAGAGTGCCAAAAGGTGGTCGTGAAGGAATATCATGGACCTTTCATGCGACTCGCGAAGGGTCTGTCCAGCCGTCGTCAGACAAGCTCTCGCCAACCGAGCGGACGCAGGCCAGCTCATCCGGACGGAGCGAGGATTTCAGGCGGCGCCCAGACTGTTGGTTGAAGGGGGGAAAGGGGGAGTGGTGATAGCACGGGAACCCGGTCGTTGCCCACGTTTCCCAATTGCTGGCGCACACCCCCTGGCCTGGAGCCTACCTTAGGGACGCGAGCTAGGAGTTTGGCTCTGCGAAGTCTGGGCGGGCCCCCCCAAGTTCGGCGACAAGCAGGCTAAATAAGCGGCTGCTGTCAAGCGGCGGAAGAGGAAAGTCGACGGCACACTGTGCGTGGTACCGCCTATCTGCTTGTTGGTGCGGGCGCGCACTGGCGTCGGGATGAGGTGCGTGGCTTGATGAAGCCATCGTCAACCACACCTGGTTCCAAAGCATCTGTCCAGCCGCGGCATGGTTCCCACAAGGCCCTGGTCGGCACGCACGTTGGAATGGCGACCGCGACGATTGACGGTGGCCAATGGCGCGGTGAAGCGCTTCTCATTGTCGTCGGCAACATCGAAAGTTTGTGGTGTTCAGGCCGTTTGCTCAGACGTCGCCAGCACTGAAACCGACGGCGACCCGGCTGAGGGATGAAGCTCCATTGGGAAAGGGCTCCGTGCGAGACACGCTGGGCAGTCTCGTTGTTGAAGCTGCCATTTCCAGGGCCCTCGCAGGCTTCGACGCGCCCGCATCTCGGCACCGCAGCCGCTGAGAAGTTGGAGGCCACAATGTCGGGGTACTCGTGGTACGTACGTGTACGTGCAGAGGCGGTGTTAAAGCGGCGGTGCGCCCATTCTGCGTCTCCACTATCGCCCGCGGCTGATCCCTGGCGGGCTCCCCACTGGCCCTATCTCGCCGCCCCTCCTTCCTCGCAGAGCGAAGCTGTGGCGCAACGCTCGCAAACGGTCCTGCCCTAGCGATCTTGTCGACCGAACCTTCCAAAAGCCGGCTGGGCAAGAGCAGACGAATTTCCACAACGGCCGCGTGTCGGGCCACCGTTGTGCCGAAGGTACCTACCTGATCGCACAGCCCGCCTGAGGCCTACGCGTAAGGTAACGTAGGCCAGGCCAGCAGAGCAGCGCGGCCTCTGCTGCGATACGTTGGGGCCCTTCTGTGTCTCACCTTGCTTTTTTCTTTCCCTTTACAGGGCTTGCACAAATGCTAACAATGGCACAATGGCCCTCACAGAGCACTCTTTCTGTCTCACCCACGGTTGCTTGCCGCACGTGAGGGACACGGCTGCCGGGGCATCTGGAACACGCCCACAATCACTTCCCCAGAGACGGCCAAGGCAACCGAGCAGAGCTTGCCCGACAGCCCAAGCATGCTTATCTCCTCACGCGACTCACAGCACAATAGACATGAAGAAACATCTCTCTCGCCCTTGCCACCGGCGCCCTCGGGCTCTGCAGCGCTGCATCCATTACAGCTGGCTGCATGCGTGCGTGCGCTGTCCGCGAGCAACTATTTTTGGAGCATGCCTCGCTCGTATTCCTGCATGCTACGCGCGCGCGCACCTGAACCTGAAGCTCCAGATCCTGGCGTTTTTCGTTATCCTCCTCACGAATGCGTATCTTTTGATCGTGTCCCCTGCTTCAACCTTCGCCCTTCGGCGTTCTGGGCGAGCCAAGGCAGAATGTCTTTCGGGATCGCCCAGCCGATAAGGTTGTCGCTAAACCCACGGTTGGCCCGAGCGCAAGCCCTCCAACTTCTGGCTTGCGCCAAGTTTTGGCTGGCCGGAGTTCGGAAACATAGCGCCTGTGATGAGGCGCGATCCGCCCTCGTAGGCGGGCCGGGCTCCGAGTCCCCGGCAGTGCCCAATATTTTCTTTCTCGCTGGCGAGCTGACCACGCTCGCCGAGGGCCAATGTGCTTGCCAGTGCGACAGACGGGACGGGACTTGTTGGACCAGGGATCAGATCACGTTGCAGCTGCGAGGCTGGCTTGTGAGACCCGACCATGCCGAGTGGTTGCACAAGCATTACTCAAGGTAGTGAGCCAGATGGATCATCCAGCCCTAGATGATGTTGATCTCGAATCTTGCATCCGAGGGTCTCGGTTCGCACAATAGCTCGCCTGTCGAACTCGGGCGAATGGCGATGCGTGGCATGCAGTCTATCAAAGGCGGCCCCGAATGCCAAAATCACTGCTGCGCTGCGAGCAGTATCTCGACGGCTCACACGCACATCGCTCACTAGCCGTGGTGTTTCATTTTTGTACTGTACACCTACCCGTACATCTCTCCTCCGGCCCCGGAAGCGCCTAACAGACCCCGAGGACCCCCGAGATTTTTCGAAAACTTCATCTGATCGCAGTCAGCCGTTATTCGAAGTTTGATTACGTGCTGTCTGGACTGCTTATCTCCGTTGCGAGCCAACAAACGGGCCCATCCCTCCACCCCGAAGGCTTGGACCGAAGCCCGGATGCTGGAGCGTGCAGAACATGAACAAACTTCTTGTGCAAGCTTGTCTATCAGCAACAGAACAGAACTAACAAGAAAAAAAAGAAGAAAAAAATTGTCTGCATTCGATTGTGGAGCGCAGCTGCGGACGATGATGGTTGTTAATTCGCAGAAACATGAACGACGCTGTTCCCCACTGCGGTAGCAAGCAGTAGCGGTAGAACATGACGTGCGCCGCGCCGACTGGACTTGCACGGAGGCTCCATAGCCCCGGGCCAACGGCCGACCGACCCTCCTCCCCTTGCGCGCCCTACGCGCCCTCGCCAGCGAGTCAAGCGCAGAACCCGACGCCAACAGGCCGTGCACACCGTATCGTGAAATTATACAGAGTAGACGGCAAAGGAGCCTCCCCCCCCAAATTGCGGAGCCGCAAACAGCCTTCGACAAGATGGGAAGCAATCTTCTTTCGCTTCCCGGATTCGCCGTCGAGCGTCGTACCAGCGCAAGCCGCCGTTATCTTGGCGCCGCCGGCCTGGAGAGGCCAACAGCCGGATGCCACCAAGGGGTGGTTACTCGTGCGAGTGCGAGTACAGCCAAAGGGGTGTGTAAGTCGACTATACCGAGCTCCACGGCATTGACAAGGACAGACGAAAAACAACCATCCGACACAGTTTGCTTCTTTCGAAGAACCTTGTCAAGCACGCCCCTGCCGGCGCTTCGTATCCCGTCCAGTCCCAGTAGCTCGGAACATACTCGTAGTGAGGGACATCTCGGTGCTTGCTGCAAGCGCGCCCGGGCTACGTCGTCGTGCCGGAGCCTATCGCTGTCTCTGCGCGCAGATTGCGGACCAAGACGCGCCAGACCATGGGAGTATTGTTGGACTCGCTAGCTTAGTAGTGTCGAGGAGAGTGTGGTCAGGCACGGCCGGTCGTGTCTTACACGCAAGTTACATGACCCATATGGCCACGCGCAGCGGCACGCACCCGAGACACATCTGCTGTCTCATCAAGGTGTCTGAACGCCATCATCAGTGTCTCACTGCTATCTTTATCGGGCATGATCGCTCCAATGTCGTCCGTATTTTTGTCTGGCTTCTCTGTCTTGAGGGATCCTCGCAAAATACCCGGAATCATTGGCCTCCGTAACCCGCGGAGCCAAGCACATCGCGCAGACCTCGAAATCCGTATCTCCAAGACCATATCCTACATCAAAATGCTATGTGTGTGTGCACGAGGTGAGCCCCTCTGCTATCGTAAATAGATGTCTTTGTAACAAAATATGAGTTTCGAACTCACTTAGCCTCACCTGGTACCCAGAGTGTTTATATTTCTTTCACTTTTCTCGTCTCATCCACCGCCTTCTATGATGTAGCCATGTATGTACCGAAATGTCAAGGGCGAAGCTGCGAGCGTCTCAAAGCTCCTCATTGCCGTCGCACTGTTGCATCATCACCACCCGACTCACTTCGAGCTGCGGCTGTTTCCAGGTCGAAAACCAGCTGTCGCGGGCCTTCCAGAAGTCTTTCTTGGCGTTTTCCGACTGGTCCATCCACGGCTTGCCCGACTGGCCATCCTCGAACCATCCGTTGGTGCCGCCGACGGCCAGATTGATGATGAGGTAAAAGTCCTGGTCAAACGGCGTGTTATCGCGTCCCATCTCGCTCCACTTGTCGGTAAGCCGCGTGCCGTTGGAGTTGGATTGGGGAAAGTTGCCGCGCTTCCACATGGGTTTGTCGAAGTTTGTGAACAGCACCTGCAGCAGGCGGCTGTTAACGTACGTGAAGATGTATTTTTGCGACCACTCTAGCCCAAACGTGTTGAAGCCCTTGCTGTACGTAGTGTGCAGCGCCTTGCGCTTGTTATTGGTCTTCCACCAAGCGTCGTTTGCCGGGTCCGGCCCCCAATGAAGGGCCGACGAGACGATGTCGTTGCCGCCCTGCGCATAGGTCCAGTTATTGCCGCGCGACTCCATAATGTCGATTTCACCCGACGCTGGCCAGGGGCCGTACGTGTCTTTGACGGGCATCATCCAGATGGCGGGCCAGAGCCAGTCGCCCTCGGGAAGCTTTGCCGTGACCTCGACGCGGCCATACTTGAGCTTGGCGCCCTTCTTGGTGTTGATGCGACCCGACTTGGTAGGCGGCACAACGCTTGAGTTGCCGTTGGTTGTGTTGGTGGCGGCGACGCAACTGTACCAGTCAGTAGACGTGCAAGTGCCATCCTTGAGCAAGTTTATGACATTGTCTTTTTCTACTTTGTCGACATCTTGGAGCGTGGCTTTGATGACAAGGTTTCCGTTTTGGACGAAGACGTTCTCGTCATTGCCGGTCGTCTGCTCGAACTCTCCGTTGCTGCAATGATCAGTAAAAACCCGTAGTCGAGAGCGGGATGCGGAGCAAGCCCTACCCAAAACCGCCAACCGTGACCTCCTTGGTCCAAATGTTGGTATTGAAGCCGCCGTCAAAGTTCTCGTCCATGACTGGACAATACTTGTGATGAACCACACTGCGCAAGCCATCCCAGACCAGGAAGCCCGAGATGCCCAGGCCGATGATGATGCCAATGACGGGCAAAACAGTTACCCACTTCTCCTTGGGGTCTCTTTTCTCGAGCCATGGTTTCTCAATGTCGCCTTTTCTGACACGTCTCGAGTGGAAGAAGCGCTGCGAGCGCTCGTCAAAGCGGTTTCCGAGGCCGCTGGACGAGCCATAGCTTGACGCAGGGCGGGACGCATCTGGGCTGCCAAAGGGATTTGTGCTACCACCAGGTCGGTGCGACGATGCTGTGTCGTTGTCGCCAAAGGGGTTGCGACTGCCGTCCGTATTTGGCGTGCCGGGACGAAGAGGAGTGATATTGGTGGAGGTGGCGGCCGAGGGGACGACTGGCCGGCCATAGTAGCCGGTGCTGTTGTAGCGCTCTTGGTCCATGGCTGCGAATGGGGACCGAGGCGGCAAGTGAGGGCTGGCTGCGAGCTCGAGAGCCGCACCAGTAGAGCGCTGTCCGCCTGCCTATTGCGAGGCCGACTGCAAGTCGCTTTTTACAGTCGCGATGTGGAGGTCGCAGTTGAAAGGAACAGGACAGAGGCTTAGGGGGCACGAGAGTAACTAGTAGGCTAAGGTGATGTCCACAGGTGTCTGTGCTGCTGTTAAGAAACAATTGTAGTCCTAAGGATGAAGCTGGATATGCAGAAAGACATGTGTGTGAGCGAAGGACCGATGGGGCCCGGGGGTTGGTTGGAGCTGCAGGCAGTGCCGCCGTTGCAGTCTGTCATAGGATGCTAATAAAAGGGAACAATTCCATGGACCTCGAATCCGGCAGCGTCGGCGGCGTCGGGGTTTCTTGCAGCCCTGCGCAGCGGGTGTTGCAGCGGAGTCTGCCTCTACCTGTGGCTGCGAAGCCGCCGCACGCCAAAGAGCCTCGTCCGCCCCATTGCCATCGCATCGCCGTCCGCTCCAGAGACTGCTTGATCCAGGCACGCCTCCGACGAGCAGTGTTGACTGGTTCCCCCAACAGGCCAAGCCCCCTCAGGCAGGCCGCCGACGCCCGTGCTCGTAGCCATCCCTGCTCACGAGCCAGACCGGGACCAGGGTGGTTGCTTTCCGGCCAGCCTCCCCCAGAATGGCGTTGAACCGAACGAACTTGGTCACGAACGAGGTGGTCGTTCCGCAGCCACAGGTCCGCGCACGTTGACTTTCCCTTTTGACGACGAGGACTCCGTAATGTCGACTGCTCCGAGTCGCTCACCGAGCCGAGTGAGCGCGTCGCAAGAGTCAACGTTTCGCGTGCTTCGGCTAGCCTACGGTAGCCATCGCCCCGACCCTGTTCGCCAATACTCTTATTAGCCGCAGACGGGGTTACTCTCTGCGCAGCGTTGCATTGCGACCAGGCAAGCTACCCATTGGTGCTGGCCATGTTGATTGCCCACGCGCCCAATGTCGCCAAGCGCGCACACAGGCGCTTGTTTCTTGTAGATTTCGGGACGGCCACCGCACGAAGGTCGCGTTTCGACGTTTGCCGACAGCCGTCAACCATACACTTGGCGCCGAGAATGGTGCCTGTAGATGTGTACCTGTACTCGTACGATGGGTCGATGGGGGCAGGGCTGGCTCAGAGGCGACAAGAACTTCGGACGACAGCGCAGCAAAAGCGGCGTGTCGTCGTGGCTGATTAAGGTGCATGTGGCTTGCCCTCCCCCCCTGTTCCTGCATGGCTCTGCCCCGTAACGCTTGCGGGGCTTAGGCACACGCCCCCTGCTTGCTACTTCATTTCAGGCATGCGCTCTGGAAGACTCCGGCCACGTTCCTCGTCCAGGACCCTCCGCGCTTCCGCCGTACAGTTGCGTAAGTTTGCCCCTCCTGTCCCGCCAACACTTGCAATTTGCCTCGTTATCAGTTGGTCCTGGATCTGCTCCAGTTTGCCCTTCTCTGGTCAGGGTTTGGAGACGACCTGGCAAGAATGTCACTGGAACCCCCAAGCGAGCGTGTCGCCCACTGAAACGCTAAGTCAGATCCAACGATAAGGTAGCGGCGGCGCCCGCTCAACAATATTGGGTTTGTCGGCCCGAAACTCAATCAATGGCCAGTCAAGCTTTGCGAACCGGCTATACGGCGCTGCTCGACGCCTGTTTCGACCTGAGTCCAAGGTTTCGACGCTGATGACTGCCCCAGTGCCAAGCCAAGTGCGATCCTCCCTCCACTTACTCGTACCGAGTCCTCACTCCTCAGTAGCACAGTTCTCACTATGGGCTCACGAGGTTTGATGGCTTGGTGGTGGCTCAGCTCCTTCGACAGCCTTTGCTTGCATCTGAAAACGGGGTTGTATCCGGCAGGCGGCTATTCGCCTTCAGCCGCCTGCCGCATTGCTGTGCTGCAACGTCCTAGCTGGCCGCAGGAGCATCGCCACAGCCATTCAGCACTTGGACACCAGAGTTGCCGACCTTGTGGCTTGATAACGCCATCTTCAAGCTTCCCCAGGAACTAGAACCTCAAGCCCTTTCACGTGTTATCAGCCACGTTCAGCCATTGTCCATTACACTGACCATTCAAATTTTTTCGCTGGTGCCGGAACGGCGCGCCGACAGCCGATGCAGGACACAGATCGATGCCAAATCGTGAAAGAACCTTTCATTGGTGCAACTCCATCCAATCCAAGGCACCCGCTATTTTTAAATCATGCCGCGAGGGTGCTCTGGCTGCTGACACCAACAGCTTTGGTCAATGGTCGTGTCTGCAGGCTCACACTTCTGAAAACCAAGTCTGTGCAATCTGTAACACCACACCGTGCGGTTCCCAACGGTAGAGGGACATGGTACTTACCGAGGACATGGTCAAACTCACCGAGATATTAGCCGGCTTGTTTGCTATCCCAAGCGTGCCGTCGGGGTCAATGGAAGACCTAGGGTGAATCTAAACCACGGTGGAGCGGCACTTGTCGGATCGGCGAAGGCCGACAACACCGCGTTTGGTCGGTGTGTGTCGGTCAACGCTGAAATCGAATGGCAGCGCTGTTAGAGCTTTAGTTCAGGTCTCTACTTTGGTCGAAAAGCCTGGCAGTTCTTTCCAACCGGCTCTCACTGAGCCAACAGTGGACATCGTCGAGTGTCATGCAGGCAGAAGCTTCGGGTCGGGCCAGCTCTACATTTGTGTGTACCCTGTATCGTATTATCGAGCCCTTGCTTTTAAGGTGAGGCAATACTCTGAGCCGCCGCGTCCAACAGAGTGTTTTTTCCAATAGTCAGATCCGCTACTACGGCGTTTGTGATATCGCCATTACGTCCACCTGCGGGGGCTGACCTTGGTAGGGCCGAGGCCAGCGTACTCAGCCTCCACTATGGCGAGCTGTTGGGTTGAATCCCCAAGACGACACAGCTGCATTAGAACTCTGCCGGTGTAGGTGTAAGAAGACGGGCGTCTCTTCCATCGGTGTTGCCCAAAGGCGGCCGGGACGCGAAATGCCCCCACCCATTATCGGCCGAGCAGGGGTCCTTGCAGCTATGCAGACCCAAGATCTCGTATCCAAGTTTCGACAATGCCAACGCATGCAAGCTACGCAGGGCAAGTGAAGAGTCTTACGCCAGCGGGATACGTGGGTGGAGTTTCCATCGCTAGCCTGCGTGAGCCTTGTTCCGTTGTTTCTTTTTTGCCTCGTAAAAGATTCCGTGGATGCCCCTCAACGTCTACAAGGCAAGGATGACGACAGAAAGAGCTGGCATGGCTACGGCAGTTGGGCCCGTTTCGCTGGTCCATTATGGCGTCAGCAGCATGCAGGAGACAGGAGCCTTCGAAAAGGGCCCAAGCCAGCCGCCCTTTGTTGGTCTTGCCTGGACCATCTGAAACGCCGTTCTGATACGACGATTGCAATGCCGTTGATAGCCAACCGCTTGCAGATCGTCGCCATGGTGGCACCGCCCGAGTGAGTCGTTGGCTGGCGGCCCTGGCGCGGATCGTTAGGCTTGGTATTCTGTACGAGACGCCAATGGCACGCAACTCGCTGTCAACCCGAGCCGCAGCCCGAGAAAGTTTTGCCTAGGACAGTAGGAGACCCCCGAGGTCCATTCCCCATCATGTCAGGTCGCGATGCAATGGCTGCCCCCGTGACTGTGGATCAACGCGTCCGGCGGCTGATGGTCGTACCTGTACGGACCACAAGCGTGGTGCCAACCAAGATCCCTACCTCCAGCTACTGGTTCCGGCATTCTTGCAGGTGTCATCTCTTGTTGCGTGCCCCATTTGTGTGCTTGCTGCGCTCTTCCGTTGTGCCTGAATGTCGTGCACAGACTGTTGATGTGGTGCAGCGAGCACAGTCGCAGTCGAATTGGCCGGTGCTCCTCCCTTGCTCTGGTCAAGCGGCATTTCGTTTAGAGGAAAGCCCTCAACTGCCCCCGTTGCTCTCACCACGCTCGTCGCCTCAGCCTCCCAGGCACTACGACACTGACGGGCTGTCATTCCATCCAGAGTGCCCAACGTCCAGATCTCAGAGCGCAGGCGTGAGCATTAATTCCTCGGAGTCCCTGTGGATAGTTCTTGTACATCGAAACTAGAGTGTAAGTTCTTTTCGGGCACGCCATGTTGCTCTCCAAGGCGGCCCTCGGCCTCGCTGGCCTCTTGGCGTCCGTCGCAGTGGCGGACGGCAACACGGATCTGGGCTCTATCCTGGGAGCCGAAAAGAACCTCACCAAGTACTATGATCTGATCAAAGTAATTAGACGGCGCCGTAACCCATGAGTGTCTGAATTGAGCTGACCTGCTGGCCAGAAGTACCCAGACATCTTACTCCAGCTTCCCAGCTACAAGGGCGTCACGGTGAGGTCGCCCAGCCAGTTGAAGCCATGCTGCAGCAGCTGACCTCTCTCACAGATAATCGCGCCTTCTGACAAGGCCTTTGACAATATCCCCTACACGGCCCTCAATGGTCAGTGGGATCCAGACGACAAGGCCAAGACCGTGCCTCTTCTGCAGTATCACATTCTCCAAGGCACAGTCTCAGCAAAGGCCCTTAATTCTGGCCCGACCTTCGCCGAGAAAACTCTGTTGACGGACCCCAAGTACACCAACGTCACTTCCGGTCAGAATGTCCTGATCGATAAGCAGGGTGCAGGCGGCGCCAACGTCATCTTCACCACTGGCATGGGCACTCGCTGTTCGTTGGTCAAGGAAGACATCGAATTCCAGGGCGGCCTTATCCAGATGGTTGACAATCTCCTGATTCCGCCTGCTCGCCTCGACAAGACGGCTGAGGATTTCAAAGTGACGTCCTTTCTCGGCGGTCTGTATGCTGCGAAGCTCATGCCGGACGCGGCTGACCGGACCAACGTCACCATCTTTGCACCCCAGGATGACGCGCTTGGCCTCATTGGCGGCAGCCTGGAGAAGATGGACGCAAAACAGCTTGCACGCGTCATGGGCTACCACATCATCCCTGACCAAGTCATCGTCTCGGCAGCTTTGACCAACAATACCAAGCTCAAAACGCTCGCTACGGATGCCTCTGGCAAGGAAGCTTCAGTTGTCATCCGTCAGTCCGGCAACAACAAGTATATCAACTCGGCCCAGATCGTGCAACCAGACATCCTAATTGCCAACGGCGTCCTCCATCTCATCTCCAACGTTCTCAACCCAGACGCCGAGTCCGTGATACCAAACCCCTCCATCGGCACGCAGGTCCCCGTCTTCAACGTCAGCAGCATTCAAGGAGCCTTTACATCGGCCCTGCCCTGTACGACAAACTGCCCCGTCACCACCACCGTCGCGTCCGATGTCTCGGTGGAGACCACCGCCACAACCACCACATCCGTCTTCTCGAGCTCCAGCAAGGCAGCCGCCTTAGCCAGGTGTACAGCCCCGGTGGCCGGTGCCGCGGCCGTGGGCCTGTTGGGAGTGGGTGCCAGGCTGGCGCCGTGGCTATAGCTTTCGAAGAATTGCAGGCTCTTGCGTATGATCATGATTGCAAGTAGATTTTGGGTAATACAATTGTAAAAAGCGAAAAGGAGACACATCGGGCACGATAGTGCTTTGCTACGAGGCCTGGTCGGCTGTAAATCATTATAGATCAATATCGTTTTGCACGCTGGTGCTCCACGTATATTCCGCCCCGTACACGCACGCTGCGATATGCTCTATGCTCTGCGGGTCGCGGTCAGGGCCCTTGGGCCGAGGCCTTCCAATTTCTTTATGAGCAGTAGAAGCTTATCTTGGAACATGACCGACGCAAAGTCGATTCGGCATCGAAAACGTGGCGTAGATGAGCGGGGCTTTGCACTACTGGCTGCGAAGCACTTCTTTCTGTCGCGGATGCTCAATTCGACAACGGCCGTCTGCAACATAGGACGATGGCGTCAGTACTCTGCTTCAAAGACGTATATACTTCTCCGGCGCATCTATCTGTGCTGGCAAAACGGAACTTCAAAGGGCGGGGGCATATTCTTCACGGGCCTTGATCTTGCGAGGCGAGTAAGGGTGAGTCGTTGGTGGGTATCTTATTTCAATTGGCGGTCATCTAGCCGTACGTCAAAGGTCCCGTCAAGCGCAACATATCGAGTAGCTTTCCCTTGACAGCTGTCATCGCATCCTACCAGTGAACAGTCTGTCTTACACTACTCCAAGTCAGTCGACGTCATGATGTAACGGGGAAAGGGGCTAACAGACTCTTTATTGAGTCTCGTCACTCATGTGAACACGATCATGAGGCTATCCTTCCAATCCGTGGCGCCTTGCAAATTATAATCCTTCTGAGCAAAAGGCTGCACATGATCAGCGAAAATCACGTCGAGGGCTTGAAGACCGGTTGCGGCCGCCATAGTTGTCGTAGCTACGGCTGCGGCTTCGTCGACGAGGTTCGTCGTCGTATCGACCACCTCCACCTCGTCGAGGTGGGGATCTGGATCTCGACCGCGACGAGTACGAGCCGTAAGACGGGCTGCGATGTCGACCTCCGCCTCCACGGGGACCACGAGGAGGGGACCACGAGGGGGAACGGGGCCGGGGCGGCTTGTAGGCATTGGACCGCGGGCCGTATCGACCACCGCTGTCTCTGGCATCGTAGCCTCCACCTGGGCCAGAATAACCACGGCCACGTCCTCCACGGGGACCAGAAGGCGGCGGCGGCGGGTTTCGAGGGTCGATGTTGGCCCCTCGGCGGGCCAGTGGCGGCTCCGGAGACATCAAGCGTCGAGGGAGGACGATGGAGACGTGGACGACAGCCCCATCAATCATGCCATCGTGCATGTTCGCTATAGCCACCTCTGCATCCTCTTGCTTCTCGTACAGGATATACGCCGTTCCGCGGTTCGTATCAACTTGCTCGCACGTCTCAGTCAGATGGACAGGATCAAAGTAGCATCAGCTTTGCTCACAAACTCTGTTCATCGGGAGATCGAGATCGAGAATGGGGCCGTAGAGGCCGAATATTTCACGAAGATGAGGCTCTCGAACGTTCTTGGACAGGCGCTCGACCACAATCTACGGCGAAGCGGATTAATCATGGCGCTTCGCGACTTCTCATCAATGGCACAGGACGGACCTTGGTTCCAGCTCCGACGCGAGCCTCGCTGGCGTCGCGGCTGTCCTTGCCACGGCCACGGCTCAAGCTGCGACTATCGCTGCGGTAACGGCCGTTGCGGCGAGATGGCGGGGTGGGCGAACGCGAGACGGATCGCGAATCGTAACGTCGACGAGGGGAGGGTGAGCGAGGTGCAGCAGCACCAGAGGGAGGCGTGACGGAGCGCGATCGAGACCTGTAGCGGCCGCGGGATGGCGAGCCTGACGAGCGCGGAGACCGCGAACGCGAGCGCGAAGCCATGATTGCAACCGGTGCGCTGCGCTCGAGTGGGCGGTGCAATGTGAAGGTGAGATGTTGTGCGGATGTTCGTGGAATAATAGTCGAGCTCCCCATGCGGCGAGCTATGGCAAGGTAATCGCCGTTCTAGGCAGCTGGCACGCAGTCACGTGATGCGCGACCTTCTACAGCAACAACACCACTGCTGGATTTGGGCTGCTACGAAATGGGCCTGAGCACGTATTCCGTAGACTGAACAATTCATGCATATCAAAGCTTTGTCGCATCTGCCTCTGATAGTGCAAGGAGCGCCGCCGATCGGGGTCTCTCCAAATCAGATCACAGGATACTCTGAATACAAGGCTAAAGCATGGGGATGTACAATGCCATCGCCATCTACGGCATCGTCCCAGCTTCCTCTGCATGCGCCCTCACACGGGCGTTAGACTGACCCAGCAACCGTGCAGCAGCTTAATCGTCGTGCTGGCCTGCTGCACCATTGGCAGCTCATCCTGGGCTTCAATCTTGTCAAACGTCTGAAAGAAGCGCGTCGTCAGGTACAACATCATGGTCAGCGCAAACTGCTGGCCAATGCAGATGCGCGGGCCGCCGCTAAAGGGGACGTATTCCCAGCTACGTTTGTCAGCTCATGTTTCGCATCTTGCCGCACAACAGATTGGGCTCCTGTAGTAAGATGAGGGACGTACGATGTGCGGAGCGTATCCCAGCGCTCGGGGCGAAACTCTTCGGCGTCGTCGCCGTAGACGTCCTTGCGGCGGTGCAGGCTGTACAAGCTGAAGCGGCAGCTCGTGCCCTTGCGCACAAAGAGCGGCGCCTGACCGTCTAGACCGCCGCCCTTGGGGAGGACGGTGTCCCTCTTGGCGGCGCGCTGTTGGTCGGCACAGGTGCCCAGAGGCGCAGAGCTATCTTCTGTATAAGCAAAGTCCGAAGGTGAATGGCGCAAGCATGAGCTTGTGACACACCTTCTTTCAGCACGTTGTTCACAAACTTGAGCCCCTTCAGCTCCTCCCACGTCGGCTGCCTGCCCTCGAGGTCCTTGACGTCGTCGCGGATTTTCTTCAACAGGTGAGGCCGCCGCGCCAGCTCCCAGAACATGCTGCTCATGGTGCTTGCGCTCGTGTCCCGGCCGCCCAGAATCATAGCCATCAGCTGCCCGGTGATGTGCTCGTGCGGTGCGCCAGACTCGAGCATTTCGTTCATAAAGACGTACGGCCTTTCCTTGGCCTTGTTCTGCGACAGCGCCGACGCCGCGTGCTGGTCGATGAAGGCTTCGCAGTAAGCTACTGATCGATCCAGTTTCCTATCCGGCAGTAGCGTCATGAGCCAACCCAGGCGTGAGCGGCTTGCGGACGAGAGGAGGGCGTACTCAAAGGACTGCGTGAACTTGAGAGCGTCTTCAGTTGGATTGATGAGAGTGTTGGTTGGGTATTCAAACCTGACATTCACGTTTCTTGTAAGCGGAAATGTCTTCGGATAGAAGGAGAGCTAAGGGGAGCGAGGTACTTACATAAAGTCCGTCGACAAGTCCATGGTAAACATATACAGCAGCGTTTGCAGGTCCACCTTGCTCCCATCTCGCGGAAGCCTTTGTAGTAAATTGCCGAAATGCCTCTCCGTACACTCGAGATCCGAAATCTAATTGCGCACGAAGCTCGGCCGGATACCACTCGGCGCCGTTAGCAGAGAAGATGGCATGCGGGCCGAGGGCCAGTGTTGTCGTTTTCAGGCGCATCTCGCCAATGGGCCAATTGTCGAACTGCGTCGACAACATGGCTTTGATGTTGTCGGGCTCATTGGTCATGAGCGTCCAGCTGCCGATGGAGTTATACCAGTACGTCTGCCCGACGACACGCGTGAACATGTCGTGCCACGTTTCGAGGACCGAGTTGGTGGCCAGCGCGCCCTTCATGAGCCGCAGCAAGTCAAGGCCAAGAAGGGGGCCGCTGTGCGGGTAGATCATGGCGGGCTGCGCCTTGTGAATGCGCATGCCGCGCAGCATGGCGTGTTGCGCGCGGGCGATGAGCAGCACCGGAACGAGGAGACCGGCGATCCATGGCGAGCAATAAGAGGCGTGGGCTGTGAGGTGATGATTGGTGTAGCGGAGGGACAGGAACTCGCCGAGAGTCCACCAATGTACGCCGAAGTCGCGAGCGTGGTCGCCAGGAAGAGCGCTTCCTTGATCATATCGACAGTGGATGCAGCAGCAGAGATGCTGTCAACGGTCAGGGAAGGTTTCCCAGGGACCAAAGGACGACGTGACGTGCGCCGGAGCTTTTGCTTTGCGACTGAGACATGACGAAGCTTTGTGATATAAGGCTTCCGTCACTGTAGAACTATGTCCCCCTCCCTGTCCAACCAAGAGCGGCTGCATGCCCCGTTCCAGCAAGATCCGGATTACATGGCCGCGTGCAACCAACAAGTCTCCAGCCGAAACGGCTCAATGATACCATACCTCTGCACCTTGTGAAAGTGGACGTCGACAAGACATGGCGGGAGAACGCACCCACTGCGGCCGAGGTAGATCCACAAATCGCGGCTCGGCCCCGCAGCGCCAGCGCCTAGCTAGCGGCATCATGATCGACGTATGTCCACCGGCGCATCTGGGGAAGGGGATGACGGCCCTTGGCGGGTGCTTCTCCGACTCTGCCTTTTACATGCCCGTTGCATGATCGGCACACAGGAAACAACAGCAGGTGTCAATTTCGTTGCTCTCGTCTTGCAGAATGCCATCTCCACGTCCGGGCTCACTGAGTCGTGAGTAACATCCGTTCAGGGACCCTCGAAACAAATGGCTCGCGATGCATGCGTAGGCCCGGAGGCTGCCAACAAGTGGCGTCTGCGGGCAATCAGGAGCCTGAAGGGCGAACAAAGAGACCGTCAACACGGCGCGAGAGCTAGATTAGCGTCATGAGAATCGCCAATGTCGAGCTCCAAAAAGAAACGCTAACCAACGTCGAGCAGCCGACGTTTAATACGCAGGGCTGTCTATGTACATCAAGTAATTTTCTGTATAAACGTGGCCCACCATGGCGCGAGAAACACAAACGCGGAAAACAAACGAGCTCCGAGATCCAATCAAAATCCATCGACAATCCCATCTGAAAGCGACTGCTGCCGCTGCCCCTTTACGTAGTCGGAATGCCCTTCAAACTCCGCGCAGCCCAACACGTGGTTCATGTTTTCGATACTAGCGCACACAAGCAGACGCTGACCGCTGCTGCGCACGGCAAATCCTCCATACCATGATGCTGCTCACCAGCCTGACCCACCACCTTGACGAGCTTCTCTCCAGCGAGGCCATCCTGGTAGAGCTGGCGGATGCCGCGCGAGGACATGGTCTTGTCTAGCTGGATGTTGATGCTGTGGTGGATGCCCTAAGGGACTGGCTGGCCACCTGAGCAGCTCGACGGAGACGCGACTCGAGGTTGGAGTCGCCCAGCATGGCTCGGCCGTGGGACATGAATTCGTCATAGACGGGGGTCAGAGCTTCGGACCGCAGGTCGCAGCCGTAGTAGAAGAGAACGCTTCCATTGTTGCTGAAGCTGCCGTCGGCCTTTTCAAAGAACCAAGTCAGGTTCTCGTCGGCCTCGTTGACTGTCCAGACCAGGCTGGGGTAATCCTTCTTGATGGCATTGAACACATTCTCGGCAACGTTGGTCAGCCATCCAGACTTGGTAATGGTCAGGGTGGCGAGGGTGGCCATGGTGCGGCCGTTTCCGGGCGGCATGACAATGGCCAGGCACTGCATAGCCTCGTCATAGTAGGCGCTGAATGGGTTCTCCTGAAGGTATTCAATCCAGCGGTCGACAGTGGCTTCGGCATCGAGGCCTTCGCGATCTCGAATGAGGCACTGCCTGAGCTTTGGAATGTCGCCGACTGACGTGGCCTTTGATATCGTGTCCCCGCGACGGAGGAGAGTACCAGCACCGGAGTCGGTGAAGAGTTCCTTTTGCAGGTCGCTAGGGTGTATGATGGCAACACTGGACGTCCGCGGGAGAGAGCTCAGAAGCTCTTTGATTTGCACTATCTTGAGTCTCGTTCCGAATCGGCACCATGGTTGCCGCATGAGGTCGTCGAACTCAGCATCGAGATTGATGTGAGAAATCTTCTCGCCGTCGCCATCGAAAAGGCCGCCCTTCTCGGACAGGTAGACAACCTTGAGCGGCTCAAGGGCGCGGGCCAGCTCGGCGGCTGCGACGTCTGCGTTTATGTTAAGGAGCTGTCCATCTTCGGTTTCACCCATTGAGGTAAGAACAGGGATATACCCAGCCTCAATGGAACTTTCGATGGCCTGCTTATTGACCTTGGTGACCTTGCCGACGAACCCCCATTTCTCCTTGTCAAGGTAGTCGCTTATGAGGACGCCGCTCAGCGAGCGAGTCTGGACGCCGAGCTCGTCGAGCCTATCAACCAGCTTGAGGTTTTCCTCGAGGAACAACTTGCGGGCGATGCCGAGGGTCTTGGCGTCGGTAACACGAATGCCCTCCTCAAATTGCGGCTCGACGCCCGCCTCCTCGAGCAGGCGGTTGAGCTGCGGACCTGCCCCATGGACTATAAGGGGCATGAGTCCCAATTCGGCGAGAAAGCAAATACTGTGGCAGAGCTCATCGAGATGCTCGCTCCTATGTAAAGTAGGGTGATTAATAGATATGAAATAGTAATAGCCCTAGGGTATCTCACAATATAGCGCCGCCGACCTTGATGACGGCAAATTTCTGCGATGAGACCGAGGTGAAGAGCTTGAGGTACTGCTGGCCCTCGCGCTTGCTACCGATGCTGCTGACCGTCTGGGCAACGATTTGGCGTGTGCGGTCCCGCGCCGGCGAGGACAACGGGCGGCAGAGGGCAAGGTTGGGGCATCGGACCTGTCTCGGAGCCGCGGCGGCGGTAGCAGCTCCAGCTCGTGGCACAGCTCGTCGAGCGCCAGCCCGCAGCGCGGCAGCCGTGGTGGCGGAGAGCATCGTCGTGGACGCAAGGTGCTGTTGAGGCAATGGAGGAGAGAGTGTGTTCGGCTGAGTCGATGGGACACAGACGGGAATGACTCTGCAGTTAAGAGTGCCGTGGGGGAGGGGCAGAAAAAGAGAGCGCCTCCCCCGAAGTCGCAGTGACCACCCCGGGCGGTGAGCGACTTTCTTCGCTCCCTCCCCTGCCATTGATGACGAGCCAGCTCAACCTCGACTCCTCTCTCCATTGCCTCTGCATAGCCGCTCTGCAGTGCGACCATGATAGTGCCGCCCAGCTCCGAGCTCCGCCTGAGGAATGGAGCCTGCAACGCAGAGTACCGCAGGAGTCTGCGCCGGGTACCGTCGCGTACATGCGCTCGTGCAATCCGTTGGGGGCTTCGAGGTACAGCATGCAGGGAGCCGTGTCCGCATGCACACACATGCTTTACCTACCTACCTTACCTTACGTACCGTCTAGCTTACGCCGTGCTGAGCCGTTTTACATGCACATTTGCACGTGCAGGGGGAAAACAGCCTCTGGTGCATCAATGCGGGCGCTGATGACTGTAAGCGTCAGCACTGCCGTAGCCGCCGGGCTTATCGTAGTGGACTTGCGGCACGCTCAGCTTGCCTCCGAGAAGCAAACTGTCTAGATTATTGATACTGCAAAGGCGGCTTGCTCTGCCGTTGTCTTGGTGCATGCAGGACAGCTGCAGGTTGGCATGGACACGCGCAAGGCACTCTGTGGGCGAAGTTTGACAATGAGGGGAGGTTGCAAATGTTCTGAATGGCGCAACATCAAGGCGACCAATGCACTTCCTAACAATCCTGACATCGACGAAAGGATACATCTCAATTATGCGGGGAAAACGCCTAGCCTTCAATCATACAGAAAGCCCGGTCTTCCATCCGTCGCGTAGACGTGCTGCTGACGCTCATTCGAGGCAATCGCGCCGACAGACGGCGGACCACACCAAGTACCCAGGTTCAAAGCGAACAAACTCCACCGTGCTCAAAACAAAAGTCCGTCGTGACATTTCGCTCCGTCTTCAACTGCCAGTGTCTCGTACTCATGAGCCTGCGAGATTGAACGCCGGCATGTCTAGATGGGCCCATCGGGCCGAGTAACCAAAGCAGCGCAGGGCCTTCAACGGGTGGCAACGACTGCAGCCATAGATTAGCACCGCTTCACTAGAATCGACGCAAAGAGTCTCCTACCAGTAGGAATAATGATGACGAGCAGCAGAATGATGATGCCGGCAATGATGCACACGCGCATCTTCATGTCCTTCCACCACATCTGCTTGCGGACCCTGTTGGCACCGCGGCGGAAGCCTTGGGCCGACACTGCCAGGTTGTCCGTCTTGTCCTGAAGCGCATCGAGACGTTCGCCACGCTGGGAAACTTTGCTGATGTTGTCGCGCATGACGCCGACGGTGTCATCGATTTGCTGCAGAGAGAGCACGTCAGCATCTACGTCAGACCCATTGAAAGCGACGAACACAGCAACAGATGCATAGAGGTTGCGAGAGTCATTCGCGACTATGGCCGTTGTCGAAGGGTCCTATGGCAAATTCGCCGGCTGTATGATCTGGGATATGCATGGCAACGCCGCGGGTATCAATCGACCCAGCAATTCCGTGAGCTATCCCTTTTTTACTCGAGCCTGATCGCATCCTCTCATGTCAACGGGTATGGCTCCGGGCTGACTTTCGTGGTTCGCGATCGCTGTGAGACCTTTGTTGTCGTCATACGTGGCCTCGGCTTGGCGATCATGGCTGTGTCGCGACTCGCAACCCGCCGTGCAGAGCCATCACAAATACAAGAGAAGTCGACCTACCGCTTGCAGGGCTTGCGTCCGGGCGTTGCCACCGGCACCCTGTTGAGATGCGGCGGCCTGGCCGCTGGGAATGTAGGGGTCATAGGGGGCCTCCTGCTCGCCGGGCATCTTGGCGGTAATGTCGGGTGTTGGTTTTTGAGCGGCAACGGTGGTTCGGCGATGTCAGAAGTGCTCGTGGCAATGCGAGCGATGTGATCGGTTTGCGGATGGTTGGTGTGTGGTGGTTGATGGAAGCAGGACGAGGGATTCTGCGGCGTTGGGCGAGGATGGAGAGTTTGCGTTGCTGGGTTGTTGTTGAGGCGAGACAGCAAGCCTACCAACCCAACCCCCTTCGGCTGGTGGTTGGCGAGTCGAGGCGCTGCACCGGCTGACGACAGCAGCACGGAGGCCACGGAACTGAAACCTCCGGGGCCCTCGGTGGCGCCTCACCTGCCCTGCTCAGCAATGCCAGCACTGAGAGTCTACAGGTACATGGTACGGATACCACCGGCGGCGATTGCACCGGGCACAAGTCTCACAAACTACGGCTCTTAGGAGGTCTTTGTCGTATCTTCGCTCCTGTCCTTGTCCAGCGTTTGCATTCACGCCTGATGACATTTGGATGGGCCTTTTGTCTCTCGGAGTTGGCGATGGCAAGTCAGGATATTTGTCACGTGAGTCTGCGCCACATGGTTCCGGACCACCTGTGGCTATGCACGCGTGGCGGACATGCGGACCCATCAGCACCGACAACGGAGCTACCAGAATTGAACTCTGTTGGTGTTGGAGACGCGTGAACATCTGCGCAGTAACACCCAAGGCGCGACGGTTCTCATTGAGACCAATGCCACTTTGAAAATGCAGGGTGCTGATTGGCCCAGATCGCGCGCGGGTCGTTGCGTTGCACGACGGTTTCAGTCTCTGGGCCCAGAGCGTCTCAGTCCTCGCTGCAAATGACCGGAAGCAGAAGTCAGCACCTCCACGAGCTGGGGCAACTCGCACCACGGCGATCAATCGGTGCGTCGGCATCTCCATTTCCATTGGATTCGTAAAGCTCTATCCACCATTATTGCCGACAGCAACGAGAAGCAGGTATGTATCGTATGCACCTGCAGGGAGCGGCAGCTATTTAGGTGCCTGGCAACGCTTAAGATGGGCTAGGGAGCAATTAAGCGCTTCCCGCTCGACGCCCGCTGAGCGTCGACGGACGGTTGTTGGTCTCGTCCCCCCACATGGAGTTCCAGTGCCAATGCCGCGGGGTGTCGGCATCTACGAGTATCGCCAGATCTCCCGACAGCTTCTCGGATAAGAAACATGTCGAAAGTCCCCTGACTGATTGATGGACAAATATCACGTCTGCCAGGGCAAAGACCTCACAGCACCCATGGCACGGCATGGGTATGCATACATTACGAGTAGAGAGGCGGTGCAATACTCGTACGCCAGCGCTGGCGTTCCCCGCTCTCTGTCACCATCATCGACTGGGGTGGGATGATCCGGCTGCAAACAACCTGGAACCTAATAAGGTATTTAAATGTGCAGCGCCTGCAGCGGCAGGGACAGGTCGGGTGTGCAGGATACGAGCACAGGGTCCCTCTCTCATTGATGTTTCGTACAGGTACCTTACGCCTGTGAGGCCCCGGTCCCTCGGGTTTCAGGCGCTACGATACAGCACCCTTGTCGATCAGCCCGCATTCCCGATCGGTGCTACGCTTTCGACGGGTCCCCGGTTGTTATAAAAGAAAAAAGTCAAAGTCGACTAGTCCGCAGCAGTGCCGCATTGCTTTCGATTCTAAAATGCCCTTACTCGTACCGTCCTCCTTTCTGTCCATGCCAATGTCCGATTGCGGTATCCAATATCCTGATTCCTGAAAACTGCGCTGGCGTCCCCGGTTTTAGCACGACTAGATGAGATTTAGACTTCGTATCCGCAGTGGAGCCCACGTCATTGCTGTTGGCCCTTGTCGCTGCCATCCGTCTCTCGTATTCTGGTCTCAGCGTTGCTGTTTCGCTTCTGGCCTGACCATTTCGAACCAACAAAGGCCGCAGTCTGGACCAGAACCTACCTTACAGAGTCCTCCAAGCCAGGCGAGGCAATTGACAGGATTGCACGTACCGGCAGATTGTAACGCTAGAGCCTTGTGCGAGCCTCCATGTACAAACCCGTCCTGTGCCGCAGTTTCTTGCCTGGCCCGTAGCCCCTGCATTGCCGAGAGAGCTGTTCCACCATCCGGATGCGCTTGCGAGGGCTCTGGGACGGCGACGTCCGCCGCGGTCGATACGGGCGCCAGCCATCCGCACTCCGTCCCGAACGAGGCTGTCCATGTGCTTTGCTACTTTACCCTGGTGTCCCTCTCATGAATACGGCACCGCATCAACTCTCTTCTCCACCCACACATTCGCTGTCACACGCAATCCACAGGTCAGCCCGCTGGCTTCGGTCCTTGGCTCCGGGTCTCCCGCCTCCACCGTTCGGTCTGAACTCTGCCTCCGCTGGCCGCTCCTCTCTTTTCTACCCTTACCTCTCGACCTTAATTTAATTGTCTACATTCCCAGCACTTGCGATCCCCACCACTTGGCGACTTCTTGAACTGCTCGGTCCTTCATGGATTGGCAACTTCTTCTCCGTCGATAGACCCATCGCGGATGTTTCCCTCGCCATGGTCCGCACACCGCAATGGCCTGCCTTTGGCCGGCTGCTGACTGCTTCACTGCTGCTAACCACAAACCCTCTTGCCTTGGCCTACGAATTGGACCCCAACTCGACCTGTAAGAACCCCGACTTTGCCATACGGCATTGTCTTGGCTAACAGAGCGATGCTGCAGCGTCCATCACCAGCATCGCGAAGCAGATGGCGGATGATATGCTTTCCTTCTACAACGGGGACAAGCCCGGCGGCACACCGGGCCTCTTGCCGACCCCATATTATTGTATGCACAGCTTCAACCCTTTCGACGGTCTGTAGAGGAGGTTAAATACAAGGGGCCAGCTAACGATCTTGTTTCAAAGGGTGGGAGGCCGGTGCCATGTTGGGAGCGCTTGTCGATTACTGGTTTTACACCAAGGACGACTCCTACAACGATCTCATCACGAAAGGCCTTCTGTTCCAGGTTGGCGACACGAACGACTACATGCCCCGAAACCAGACGCTCACAGAGGGTAATGATGACCAAGGCTTTTGGGCGCTAGCGGTCATGTCCGCCGCCGAGAACAAATTCCCCAACCCGCCCGAGAAGGAGCCGCAATGGCTCGGACTCGCGCAGGCCGTCTTCAACACGCAGGCGGCTCGATGGGACACAGAAAACTGTGGCGGCGGCCTTCGATGGCAAATCTTCAAGTGGAACAACGGCTTCGACTACAAAAACTCCATCTCGCAAGGCTGCTTCTTTGCCCTTGGCGCCCGCCTCGCTCTCTACACGGGCAACTCGTCTTACGCCGACTGGGCCGAGAAGACGTGGGACTGGATGGCCGGCGTCAAGTTCATCGACGAGTACTGGCGCGTTTTCGACGGCGCACACATAGGGCCCAATTGCACCGACATTACCCCCTATCAGTTCACCTACAACGCGGGCACCTTTATCCTCGGTGCCGCCGCCATGTACAATCACACTGAGGATCCAAAGTGGAAGGATCGCCTGGACAAGCTGCTCGATGCCAGCAAGGTCTTCTTTACCGGGCCCGACAAAAACATCATGACCGAAGTAGCGTGCGAACCCGTTGACCGCTGCAACCTCGACCAACAGTCGTTCAAGGCGTATCTCAGTCGCTGGTTTGCCGCCATCACCAAATGGGCCCCTGACACGTACGACTTCGTCATGCCTTACCTACGGGCCTCGGCCGTGGCCGCCGCAAAGCAATGTGTTGGAGGGAGTAATGGGCGCATGTGTGGCCTGAAGTGGAATCAGGACAAGTATGACAACACTACGGGGGTCGGCCAGCAAATGGCGGCTATGGAGGTGACGCTTTCGTGCATGATCAAGGACCGAGCCGCACCTGCGACGAACAGCAATGGCGGCACGAGTCAGGGCAGTCCGGGAGCCGGCGGCGACGACATTGGACGCGTTGAGCCCAAGGGCCCGAACTTCAGGGAGATCACCGCGGGTGACAAGGCCGGAGCCGCAATTCTTACAATGCTTGTGATCTGCAGCATGATCACGGGTATTACCTGGATCTTCATCGACGAAATGTCCGACAAAACTCCCATGCAACAAGTCAGAGGTTTCCAGAGCTCAGCTACCGCATCCATCGCTGCTCTTGCCGCTGGGGGAGGGGCCGCTGCGGTTCTCCGCCGAAAGAAGGGCTCACAGGAGTGGGACGAGAAGAATGCATCTGCCGTGACGGGAGCTGCTGTGGGATCGTCGAGCGAGCGAAGCTCCCGCTCAAGTGCGGATAACAACCGAATAATTGAGCAGGCGCCGGTCACGATTGGCCACGTCCGCAACCAGAACGAAGGAAATCAGCAGCGTCGTCTGTCCAACATGCCCTTGGGCTGGCCACTCGTTGGCAACCTCAGGAACAGCACGATATTAGAGCCTGGCCAAGGCGGGCTCCCGACGACGCGAGGTACGGAGGGGTCGAGACGGTCGGACGGCGAGCAGAGACATTCGAGCCTTACGATACATTCAGAGTCCATTCCCGAGCAACGAGAGGGAGCGAGGTGAAACTACGCACTCTACAGGAATATTCGGGTACATACTTGTCGATATGGGTACTGGAAGCTTAGAAGTACATATCATTGGGATCTCGCCGATTCAAGCGTCTTTCTCAGATCGGTGGGCGTTTTTGGGGGAAGCGGCGCAATGGGCATTCTTTCATCGGTCACGTCTTATGATTACAACCTTGGCCTTGGGACAAAACGGTCGGAGTTGGATTGGATTGCCATTTGGACGGGCTGGACTGAACTCTGAAGCATATGACAAGATATTGGCGTACGTGCGCCATACCGTCGACTGACGACGAACATACACATGGCAATTAGACTGGCCACATATCTGAACATAATCTGCTGTAAAATTCTCAACGTTTTATTCGCTGGGCGTGACCGTGAACAGGTGTGGACCAAGCATACAGCTCCATCTACTCAGTCTTTTGATACGTCTCGAGCACGCGCTCTTTTTCCCTCCCCAGGAAAGCTTCAAAGCTGCTTAGCGGAACGCCCCAACTCCTGACCCTTTCCAAGTCAACGAAAATGCTCAGGTCGCGCATCATGAGCATCCCTGTAACCATCGGATTCGTCTTCTTATGTTCGTTCACTTCCGCATCTGACATGTACACAGCCTGTAGGTCCCGCCCCGCCGCCGCTGACAGCTTCGGCATTAGCTGGCGCGGCTCGAGGAACTCGTCTGCGATCTCGACCTCTTGCGCGCTGAATGTCTCCGGATTTTGGATGGCCTGGCTCGCAAAGTTGCCGATGGTGAGAGGATCGACCATGGGCAGGATGGAGTCGGGGCGCAGGGCGGTGGACCAGCGGCCACTCTCAACGAGACCGGTGTACATCTTGACGAGAGGGTTAAGATAGTTTGCCATAAAGTTGCCCGGCCGCAGGATGGTCCAGTGGGGAAAGCCGGCGGCGCGGACCTCACGCTCGATGCCTTGCTTGGATAGGAGAATGAGCGCTGTGAAGCTCCGTGGGTCCCAATTTGGGAGTCTCTCGGGGTCATTGACTGAGAGGCCGCTTGAGTAGACAAGATGGCCAACGCCCTCGTCCCTGCCGGCGGAGATGATGGCCTTGGCGAGCCGCAGCTCGGCGCCTGGGTCGCTGAAGTCCGGGGAAAGGTTTAGAAAAACGGCGGAGCAGTCGCGCATGGCGGAGCGCAGGACGGTGTCGTTGGCGTATTCGCCGGGCCAGAGTTTGGCACCGAGGGAGGCCATGGCCATGGCGTTCTTGGAGGACGAATCGCGGACGATGGCGTGGACTTTGGTGTCTTGGCGAAGAAGGGCGCGAGCGACGGCACCGCCTTGGGTACCGGTGATGCCGCAGACGAAGACTGTTGTTTGGGGCATGATGGCGGTGAATAGGATGGATGTGTTCTTAGTTTGGTGCGACTCTGGCTATACCTGTTGTTCAAGGACGGGTTAGAGCCCCATCCTTATATAGACGCCGCCGTGGTGTCGGGGCTCGGACCACGCCTGCACTTCCGCGTCCGTGAAGGACAAGGGGTGTCAGCGGGAGGCTTGCCGTGCCGGAGACCCGCCCGTGATTCTCGGCCGTGAAAGGGACCCCACCGGGGCGGAGTTCCGCAATCTCCACTCTTGCCGGCGCATTTCCACGCTTCGTCCTCAGGTTGCCTGCGACATCCGCCATCATCTTCCACCCGCACCGGCACTTGGCATCCACGAGCCGGCGCAGATGAAGCTCTGGGTCAACACATTCCACAAGGGAGCAAGACGGGGCGAAGTATGTCGCTGACGGCGCGGGAGCGCGGCAATCCTCCGCCGCGGCGCAAGTCGTGCGCTGCTTGCATCAAGGCTAAGCGCCGCTGCGACTTTGCTGTCCCGGCCTGTCTGCGCTGCTCCCAGCGACGCATCCCGTGCGAGTATCCAGGACGGGCCGCACGGCATGGGCTAGCCGCTCCGCGTAACTCGGGCCCGGCGACGCCGATGGCCTTGGGGGGTAATGATGTCTTCCCGGCCACCCATCCCGTCGCCGCAGCTCCGCCCATGCAGTTCGACGGCATGGACGCCCTGAGTACTGCGGAGGAGGCGGTCGTGTATGGGGATGCAGGGATTGCCGATCTGTCTCTGATAGATTTCTCTGTCGACGACACCATGGTGGACCTGGATGCGATTCACCATCCGTCAGCGCTAACGCCTCCGACGGCCAAGGACTTTCAGGCCATAGAGGACGCCGTCACCAAGAGGTTGCGATTTGCGATTGAGGAGATCAAGCAAACACCTTTCATTATGATTACGGAGACGCAGACGCCGTGGTGTCATCCGCTGCTGTACAAGGAGGGCATGCCGAGGTTCATGCAAGGCAAGCGTTCCACGTTGTCACTCCATCGCTGTACCTTTTCTCTAACATAACGGACGGTAGATGCTCACGCCGCCTGTGCTCTCTACATGGCCAAAACAAGAGTCAATGCGCCCGTTATCTTTCACGCCATCGAGGTCCGCGTCTGCGATCTCCTCACCTCGCCAGCCCCGACCACCTTTCTCGACATTCTCGCCCACACGCAGGCCCTCATCCTTTACCAGATCATCCGGCTCTTCGACGGGGACATTGCCGCGCGCGCGTCCGCCGAGCGCACCATCTCCAGCCTTGAGGCCTCAACCATGGACCTCCTCGCGCACGTTCGCTTCGACGTTGACTCATCGGCCGACCTTCCGCTGTACCCGCTGGCGCCGACCAAGGCCTTCTGGCGCGACTGGATCGTGCACGAGTCGGCGCGGCGCACCGTGCTTTTCAGCTTCTTTTTCCTGCAGGCGTACCGGCTGTTGTCAGGCCAGCGAGGGCTGACGTGCGATGGTCGGTTGGGCCTGTGCCACTCGTGGACGATGTCGGCGCACTTGTGGCGTGCACGCTCGCCCGTCGATTTTGCGCGCGCGTGGAGGGGCGAGAAGCACTTTGTCGTGACGGACGCGCAGTTTGGGCCCGTCCTGGAAGAGGCAAAGGCCGAGGACGTGGACCGGTTCGGAAGGATGTTGATTTCGTGCGTGCTGGGGGTTGACGAGGCCGAGGGGTGGTTCGCGTCAAGAGGAGGGTCGCTGAGAATGTCAGAGTGAAGATTTAACAATTCAAGTTCCTTCAGCATCTAAGTTACAAGGTTTCTGAATCTGATGGCATGATAAATCATTTGATTTTGTCGCACGGGGGTAGTCATAAACTCTCGCTCTATTTCGGGACGGTGTAAAATCCACAGCTTCTTCTGCCTACCCCAACTCTCTACGATGGGAGGGCCCCGAATACAGAATCAGGTTCTCAAATGGCTGCCGAATATATTTAATATGATTCATTGCTGATGTAGTTGTGCTGCGTGTATATATATATCCCGTCAACTCTGTACTCATGTTGCGAGTTGGCTTGGTTGGGTATAGGGTAGGTGTTCTCGTACCCATAACCTTGATTGCAATTGCGTGTTAGCGACAGATGTTCAACATCGCATCCCTGGGCTCCCTGACGTCTCGAGAATCAATCAATCATCAACACCTCCAGCACAGCGCCTTGGGCTCGGCTTCAGTCAGATGATACACTGCCCGGCATTCTGAAGCCTCCCCGAGGCCTCGATGAAATGTCCCCCAACAGACTCGACACAAACCCGCGAGATCGCGACAATGGCTCCCTGCTATCGCCAATCGCGTACGACGACGACGCATCGTCCCTCCATAGCCGAAGCGACCAAGACACAGATAGCGATGATGATCAGCTGATACAACGCGCGCGCAATAGCCGTGAGCTGCGCGCCCACGACCGAATCGTGCTGGTAGAAGAGGAGGACGTGGACCGCCTCGTTACGTCGTCCAGGCGACAGCAAGAGCGGCAACGACGCGGCTCGGGACTTGCGGTCCCCAACCCGTTGAAGATATTTGGAAGAAGGCCAAGCTTGTCGAATCAATCGAGCGCTGGTCAATCAAGAGAGAGCTTGGTACCCGACAAGAGAACGGCGCGCCGGCAGCGTCGGAAGCAGAAGAGGGAGAGACTGGTAGAGGACGCGCGCCACGGTGAAGATGGAGAGCTCATGTACGAGATGGAAGAGGGCGGGATGAGGGAGGGCAGCTCCACGGGCGACAGCACCGACCGTGAGGACAGCGATGAGGTTGATCGTCGGCGACTCAACCTGGTGGCCAGTGCAAAGGCAGAGCGCGGACGCAATTGGCGGCGCTGGATCTTTATCCATAGCCTGATCGCCATCGGCTTCGCAATCCTCGTCCTAGTCGCGTGGAAGCTTTCCAAGAAACACAAGGCTGCAAGCAACAAGCCGACTTTGATCAGTAACGGCACAGCCCTTTTCGCGCCAACGACCATCATCATTAGCTTGGACGGATTCCGAGCCGACTTCTTACAGCGAGACATCACCCCCAGACTCAACGCACTCATCAAGGAAGGTGTGTCGCCCAAGTACATGCTGCCATCTTTTCCATCCGTCACCTTCCCAAACCATTACACACTTGCGACGGGGCTGTATCCCGAAAGCCACGGCATCGTTAGCAACACGTTCTGGGACCCGGAGCTGAAGGCTGAGTTCTATTACACTGACCCCGAGCGGAGTATGGATCCAAAATGGTGGAAGGGCGAGCCCTTTTGGGCGTCGGCGGAGCTGCAAGGTATTCGGACCGCCATCCACATGTGGCCGGGCAGCGAGGCTCACATCCTCAACATCGAACCGACTTTCATGGACAAGTACAACGGCAAGGAGAAGCTGTCGAACAAGGTTTCGAGAATACTGGAGTTTCTCGACAAACCAGGCATGGAAGATGAATCTGTCAGTGTCGAGCAGATGCGACCGCAGCTGATTGCCGCCTACGTGCCGAACGTGGACGCCGACGGCCACCGGTACGGCCCAAACAGCACCGAGATTCGATCGACGATTGCCGATGTGGATGCGATGCTGGACCAGCTCTTCCAGGGATTGGACCAACGGAACCTGACCAACATTGTCAACATCATCGTCGTGTCTGACCACGGAATGGCCACCACTGATATCTCACGGCTGATGCAACTTGAAGATCTCGTCGACACTTCAATGATTGCGCACACCGACGGCTGGCCGCTGTATGGCCTTCGACCCAAGGAAGACAAGGATCTGCAAGACCTCTACAATGGGCTGAAGGAAAAGTCTAAAACGAACCCCAACTTTGACGTCTATCTCCGCGATGTGGACATGCCCGAGAGGTATCGTTTCTCCAACAATAATCGCATCGCGCCATTGTGGATCGTACCGAAGACGGGTTGGGCCATTGTTACCAAGGAAGAATTCGATGTCAAGGATGGGAAGGAAAAGGGTCTTGTTTATCACCCTCGGGGTCTGCATGGTTATGACCATGAGCATCCGCTGATGCGGGCCATTTTTATTGCGCGCGGCCCTGCATTCCCGCACCCGGCCAACAGCCAGCTTGAGCCTTTCCGTAAGTCGACGAGGATACCTTAGGCAAGGTCGTGACTAACGTGGTTCAGAAAATATCGAGGTGTACAACATACTGGCCGACTCGATTGGCATGGTTCCGAAGCCCAATAACGGGACACTGCGGCTGCCCCTGAAGCCCATCGGTACGCACAAGCCGGGAGATACACCGGAGCAGCCCGCGGACCCTCCTCAGTGGTCAATAGCAGAGCTGCCAACCACTGAACCGTCTATCGTTGTGCCATCTGACCATCCAGAGCGACCAACCCGCCCCGGAACGCCAACGCATCCCGAGCGGCCAACCCTCCCCCCGAAGCCGTCGCAAACACGAGCGTCGGCACCATTGGCGGATGGCAACGATAAAGACAAAGGCGGCGATAGTGGCGAAGACTCAGGATCGGCTGGACACAAAATCAAGGGGCTCTGGGACTGGCTGACGGACAAGGTCGGCCACATATGGGACAAGGTTACGGGCAACGACTCTGACTCCGATTGAGCGGGCACTCGTCGGCTAGTTGAGCTTTGAAATTTAGCTGATGGCGTTTGAGCGGTCTTCAACTCTGAGCGACATTACATATATTAGTTGACAAAGACTAGCGGCCTTGGATCTGCGGCCACGAGTGTGCTTGGTGTTTGTTGTGGTTGACGATGGCACCAAACCGGCTGCGTAGGCGATAACAGACTGAACCTGATTTTGGGTTCGGCATGGTAGCATGAGCTGACTACCTCTGTATAGGATCATGCAGGCCCTTTACTACTTTATTACACTGGAGGAGTCGCGCATAATCTGGTCCCACTAAGGTTGACTTTTTGCGTGCTGAATTTGCTTGTTGAAGTATTGGTGGGTGACCTGGAGCACCCTCGTATCACACTTGCTCCCTGCGTTCGTTGTTTCGCACGTCGAACTTCGTATGAATACCACCTACCTAATAAGTGGCAGGCTAGAGCTAAGATTCATTGACAGGGTCCTCCCCAGAGGCGCCGACTCCAAATGTTTCCCACAGCGCAGCAAGATCAGTGCACGTGCCGGCGGTTGAAAACAGTGGGGGCGCTGGGGTCGCAGCGGCTGCCACCACACTGTAGGCTGCAGGTGACGCTAGCACTTGAATGATTCAACGCGGGCAAATTATGGAGCTTAACATTTACGACTCTGGCCAAGTATCCATATCACCACCTCGCCTTTACTCGTAGGCGACGCGTCGCGACGCTACGACATCGACTTCAGAGTAGCGCCGCTAGCATTGTCCTTGGCCCGTGACCCTGGCAGCGGCGGCTGGCGCTGACGCAAAGCGCACCCTCATCTACCCGAAAAGGACGTATGCACGTGCCCTGGCTGCCCGCTCGCGGGACGACTGCTCATAAACGACGGAGACTCCGAGCATGGACGCCCTCAGGGAGGAGTTGACCATTCAGCAGGTCATACTCGAGTCACTGCGCGGCGAGACCTTCGCTGGCGTGGAAGAAGAGCGCGCTGAGACCCAGAGGGAGATTGAGCGCCTGACGGCGGAACTCAGGCAGGCGAGCCAGGCTGAGCCCGCGCAGCATGGCACCGGTGGTGACTTCCGTGAGTGGTTTTCCCTTTAGCCCTTTTTCCCTCTCCCCCCATTTCTCTGTTCTCAAAGACGAGATGCTGCCGTGGAATTTCATTTCTCACTCTCACATGAGAAGCGTGTGCATGCCGCTGACTTGGAGATAGCGGCGCCAAACAACGCACATGCACGGGGCCGCCACTCGGGGCAATCCTCGCCACAAGGTAAGCCCTCTTTTGTGTCACCTCTCCGTCGAATCTGCGGCCTCCTCTACGATCCTCTCCCTCTGGTGCTTGCCTTGACTCATATGGGGGCGTCTGGTGGCCCGTCCGTGCCTTCTGTTGGGGCTGCTCACCAACGCTCACGCACTTTCTCACACATGTTGCACGTCCTTCTTACCTAATTCACGCTTGGTGTGCTCTCCGCCTTGTCTGCTTGTGATTTTTTTTTCATCACTTCAATGATTCCCATTCGGTATTCGTCTGGCGCAATTCTAAACCGTCTGCAACCTGATCTGTTGAGTGAGCATATCTGTTCACACCACTCGCACTCGCACCTCTACGCAACTTGCAACATATGCTGCTCCAACCCGAGAGCCTTTTTCTTTCACGTCTGCACTCTTGCGCTGCCTCGTACTGACAAAGACCTGCTAAAGCGCAACAATCATCTGTCACCTCCCCGACTTCCAGCAGACGTCAGCCGTCGGAATCCTTCACCACTCCCCGCAAGCGAACTATGGACAACGACATCTGGGGCAGCCCAGGGCCCCATTCGCTGCCGAGCCGCAAGCGAGAGTATGATTCCTCCAGCCTCGGTATTGCCAATGGGCAGGGCAAGTCTCGACGGACTACCCCCAAGCCTCGAGGCGACCCATTCGCTTCCCAGGATAGTCCTGGTATTTTTCGCAACGTCGACATTATTGATCTCACAGGGTATGTCGGCTTTCTTTCCAGGTCTCTACGTGACACTAAACTTCAATCAGTGACGACTTTGACAATGACTCGACGTGTGTTGCGGAGCAGATTAAGCAGGAAAACAGGCGAAGCCAGGAGAAAAGGGACCGGGAGTTGGCTTTGCAGATCTCAAGCCAAGAGTCGATGCCTCTTTCTGGGCCTTCCTCTTCAAACCCAGACTCAGACCTGGCTCACACAAACGCATTTGCGAAGTTGATGGCTACTCAACGATCCAACTCTCGCGGGCTAACCCCAACGAACCGGCCAACAATGCCTGGAGCCTGGTTCGGGCATGACGATATCCCGCTGGCGGCATCTGCGCCGCATGCCGCCTTCCACAGCCTGCACCAGGGCTCCGCGCCATCGACGCCGCAATCGTCCATCCCCGACAATCTACTCAATGGCGGAAGCTTTAGTACAGGAGGGAGATTTCAATCGTCTGTGCCAGGAGCATTCCCTCCGTCAATGGACAGTCCTTCGATGCTCAGGTCCCGCATGGGACCGGTACAATCGCCAGTGGGGGGGTTTAGACCGGCATGGGGCGTGCCTCCAGGTGGTCTTAGAAGGACTCCAAGCTTGCCCACAGCCGGTGGAGTGAGTCTGCTTGATACGATTAACCGCACTAGCATGTTTGACTACTCGGCCGCGCGTGACCCCGATGGAAATGCTCTTCCAGACAGATTGACAAACTTCCTCCAAGACGCTTGTCATGATCCCAGGGTCACAGAGAAGGAACTAGACGATCTTTTACAGAATATCCGCCCCGACATGGACATTCCCGAGATGAGCCGCGACGGAACGCCCGCTGGTCTGAGGAGTGCGCTGTATCCCCACCAGGAACTTGCGCTCTCATGGATGAAGAAAATGGAGACGGGAACGAACAAGGGAGGCATCCTGGCCGATGACATGGGCTTGGGGAAAACAATCTCAACTCTCGCTCTCATGTTGGCACGGCCTGCAGTATCTCGGCCCAAGGTGCGTGTCCTAGGCGAAGTTTCAAACAACGACGATTGATTGGTTGCTAACACCAAGTAGACGAACCTAATCATCGGACCCCTCTCGCTAATGCGGCAATGGGAGGAGGAAATTGCGAAGAAGACGAAGCTATCTCACCGAATGTCAGTCTTCATATACCATAATAAAAAGGCGACGACGGAAGATTTGCTCAAATACGACGTTGTTTTGACGACATATGGCACAATTGCTGCAGAGTACAAACGACTCCACAAGTTCATGGACGAAAACAAGAGCAGAAACATCGACTTTAATGACCGATCCACGGCAGCAAAGTTTCCCTTGCTTCACCCCACCAAGGCCGAGTTCTACAGAGTTATTCTCGACGAAGCCCAGTGCATCAAAAACAAGGACACAAAGACTGCAAAAGCTTGCCACAGCCTTAGGACTACATATCGGTGGTGTCTCACAGGAACCCCGATGATGAATGGCGTCCTTGAACTCTTTTCGCTGGTGCACTTCCTCCGCATCAAGCCATACTGCGTTTGGGATAATTTCCGTCAGGTACGCTACGAAACCTGTCGCCGTTGAGCCGTGCTGACCCCCTTTAGGCATTCGGGATCTTGTTTGGCCAGAAGGGAGATGCCAAAAGTGTCGCAATGTCCCGGCTGAGAGCTTTGCTCAAAGCAATCATGCTGCGGCGCAAAAAGGATTCGAAATTGGATGGGAAGCCCATTCTAAAGCTTCCGCTCAAGACAGAGTCGATCGTCCATGCCAAGCTATCCGACGACGAACGGAGCTTCTATAAGCAACTTGAGGTGAAGTCGCAGGTTCAATTCAGCAATTATCTTCGCGAAGGGTCTATTGGCAAGAATTATTCCAGCATTCTTGTGCTTCTATTGCGGATGCGGCAGGCGTGCTGCCACCCCCACCTCAACCTTGACGTCGAGGATGCCCTTCCCTTTGGTAGCGAAGAGATGATTGCTCTGGTCAAGACGTTGGAGCATCACACAGTGGAGCGAATCAAGGCTATGGAAGCCTTTGAATGCCCCATATGCTTCGACGCAGTTCCGTCGCCAGCTTTCTTCATTCCTTGCGGACACGATAGCTGCAACGACTGCGTGACTCGCCTGGCCGACAACGCCGCGACCCTGAGCCTCCAGGCCGGAGACGAAAGCGACAACACGGCTAAGTGCCCTGTCTGTCGATCTACCTTCGACCCGAGAAAATGCTTCACTTATGAGGCCTTTCGTAGCGTCTATATGCCAGAAACGATTGTCAAAAAGTCAGAGTCTGACGTTGAGGCTGACTCCGAAAGCGAGGACGGTTCTGACTCGGAATATGGATCAGATGACGAAGTTGATAGCAAAGGGAACCTGAAGGATTTCGTCATTGCAGACGACGACTTTGAAGACACTGATAACATGAAGTCGAAAAAGAGGAAGAAGTCTAAGGGAAAAAAGGAGTCGGCTGACGTCAAACCGTCGATGCTCAAGACCCTACGCATAGAGGCAAGAAAGAATCGGGATGCTTACAAGCGATACATGCGATATCTACGAAAGACGTGGATGCCTGCGGCCAAGGTTACTGAGTGCATGAATTTGCTCAAGGAGATCGAAAAGTCCGGGGAGAAGACGATTGTGTTCTCGCAGTGGACTCTTCTTCTGGACCTCTTGCAGGTTGCCATGCATCACGACAAATTTGAGAGAAAGCCTGAACGATACGATGGCAGCATGTCCGGCGAGGAGCGCGCCAAAGTCGCCAAGGATTTCCGAGATAAAAAGGACATCAAAGTCATGCTTGTCTCCCTCCGAGCCGGCAACGCGGGCCTCAATCTGACGGCGGCTAATAACGTTATAATCATGGACCCGTTCTGGAACCCCTACATTGAGATGCAGGCCGTCGACCGGGCCTACCGCATCGGCCAGCAGAAAGAAGTCAAGGTGTACCGCATCCTAACGGAGGAGACAGTCGAGGACCGCATCATTGCGCTGCAAGAGCGCAAGAAAGAGATTGTCGAGGCGGCGCTCGACGAGACCGAGAGCATGAAAATTGGCCGCCTCAACGTCAATGAGCTCAAGTTTCTCTTCAACACGAGGGGTTAGAGACGCACGATGCCCCCCTCTGCATTGCACTGCATGTTTGCATGCTTTGTTGCTCTGCTTAAAGCATGGATAGTTACCCTCGGCCATATGTCTGCTGCGAGATTTGACTTTTGAAGGGCATGGAACATGGAGCGAGAGGAGGCTTGCACATAATGATGTATGACTCGGAGGAATTACGGCCACGCTGGTGCATGGCTTGGCGGCGCGAATGGTTGTCGCAGGGCGCCAAATGGCGAGCCAAAAAGTCAGTCTGATTAGAGAGCCAAAAAAACTCACCGTATGTTGCTGACGTGGTTGTGAGACAATGAGTCGCCCACAAAGTGAGTGTTGAGCCGCAGGCGACACGGCTCAATGCAAAGTCAAGTAGGAAACGTCAAGTCATTAATGATATCGTCACAATATTGGGTATATCCTGACATGCCTCGGCCGAGGCATCAGCGCAGCAAGCATTCCTTCTATGCCCGTACTCCCTGTCCATATGAATCTTTCCCAGCACTTGTAGACGCCAGCCACGCCTCAATCCGGTCCAAGTTCGGAACGGTGACATCGAAACGTTGTTCCGTCAATGGCAGAAGCACTTCTTGCTAGGAAGCCGATTTGCTGACGCCCCTGTCGATAACCTCATCGACGACTGCGTCCAGCGACTTACTTACCTGGGGGTCTTCGGAAGAAGTCCACTTCCAATTCCATTGCTGCTGGCTCTGGCTCGCCATGGCGGCACTCGAGACGATGAGCGCCAGCCTGCCGCCTTGCTGCTCCTGGATGGCAAAGTGTATCTCCATGTTGTCCCGGTCTAGCTCGCGGAGGGACGTGCCCATAACACTAGAGGCCCATTCGGTCCTGCCGGGCGTTTCGGAGAACTTGGTAACGTAATGGCTCGTCAAGCATCGGGCAACGGTTGTTTGAAGGTAATCGAACAGGCCCCTCAGGCTCGAGTAGCCATCAGCGTAGGGAGCACCGGACCTTTGCAACGGGGACGATGGCGGAAGCGAGACATGGTAATATGTGGCCGTCATGGGAAAGAGGAATGTGCGACCGCGGATGGTGAGGAAGAAATCGGGGATAATGACAAGCTTGACGGTAAACTCGAGGGGTTGCAACATGTTGCGGACCAAGCTTTGTGCGCCAGATGGTTGGTTGGGTCCGCTGGCACCTTGTTCGGTGGCGGACAGCTGTGGAGTCTGCAGGGTGAAGGAGGAGGCGAGTCCGGCACTTTGGAGAGCCTTGGTGAGTTTGCCAACGTACTGGGTGCAAGACTGGATGCTGAGAACGGATGTCATGCGGGCTATGATGGGCCGTAGCAAGGCGTACGTCTGCTGTCCCCTGGAGCGGGAGACGTGAGGCGGTATGGGCCGCGTCCTCATTAGCTCATTGTAACGGTGAGCGTAGCCGAGCAACAGTCGCAGTGAGGCGGATATCATCTCCGCGGTGCTATTGTCCGGCAGGGTGTCATCGGACGAAGGGCACGACGCGAGGGGCAGCAGCTCCACGGCGATGGTGGACTCTGCGTCGATCTTGCACGTTAACCGCAATCCCTCAAGCCGGACGTCATAAGCTGCGAGTGTGCGTGATTCTCGGGTCAGCTCGTGCCAGAGCTCCTGCGAGAAGATGGTGTTGCGGGCCTCGAGGACGCGTGCTTCCAGCGAGGGATCGTCGCTGGTGCGACGACGAGGGACAGATCGGCCAACGACTTTGCCGTCCTTTTGATACGTCACGACCAGACCCTCAGAGACGCCGCCCAATCTGCCGAGATCAAGCTCGACTGAGCCATCGTCACCTCTCCGCATGGGGGCTAAGCCATTGTTCTTGAACTCGGTGGAGGCTTCTTCGTGTTAACCGCGAGTCGGGAAACGGGGGCCGGGAACAGCGATAGCTTACCTTCTGAAAAGCCAAATCGAACTCCCAGAGTGTGACGTTCCTGAGGCACCCTGCAGAGAGACCAGCCAGCCTTCTTCACAGCCATGATGTCCTCCCAATATTTGCTCTCAGTCTCTACCTCCCTCTCTAGCAACGAGCTGGCTTCCTCGGCGGCGTCTCTGGTCTGATTGATCTCCATGAGAGTCCAGCCAAGCGCGACTTCTTCTCGGTCTTTTGTCTTGGCCGCGTTGGTGCTGGCTTCGTCGAGCTTGTCTGCGCCGAGGGTGCCAATGCCAACCATGTCGCGCAGCTGCTGAGACAAAGTCAAGCCAGCTTGGGTCGGATTCTGCTTGGAGAGGAGGAGCGAAAGAGAATCGAGGGTCAGCATGGCCGTGTTGCCCGCGATGCTAGTTCAGACGTGTCAGCGCTGGTGTCGCAATGCGAGGAGTGCAGAGGAACGCACTCTATGTTCTTTAGCACCTCCATTCGCGCCACGTTTGGATCCTTGGGCGCCGCATCGTCCTCGTCCTCAGCGTCGGACATGTCGACGTCCTCCCCTCGCGCTGCACCGTTGGCGTCGTCGCGGGCCCGGATCTCCTCGCGGAGTGTCGCCTCGGTCACGGAGCGGAAGCCGCCGGATTGGGCATTGACACGCGCGATGAAGTCGGCGAGGTTCTTGGGCTCCTTGTCGGCGACAGGGAACGGCCGCAGGGAGAGTGCGTGGCCGTGGTCGGGAGCCATGGCTGCTGCTACACGTAGACGGCCGCGACGCGGGCCAGCCTCATGAGCAGAGATGCGGTGTCGATGCGCGAAGGTCCGAGGTTGTCGTAGTCGGGCCTTTCAGGATGGATTGAGCGCCGCAGCCTCGCCGGGTTGGATTGGAGGGCGGTCATAGTGGCTGAAGCTCTCTGGCGCTGGTGGCTTGGCAGCTTTTAGGCCCTCGCGCCCACTTCCTACATCGGCGTCTCAACAACGGAATACCGTACCCAGGGCACGAGCTGAAGCACCCCCAGCATGCCCAGGCCCAACAAGCCGACGTCGAAGCTGAGAGTTCAATTGATGCCACATCTTGTCTCACGAGGCCCCATTGGCGAGATGCAAGCTGGGGACGGTGACTGGCTGGTGGTCACGCTGTCCGCAAAGCCACGGAGAAGTGTTTAACTTGGCCCCTTGACTGAATCCCACGGGCCTGCCGCGATGGACCTCTACCTTGGGCGACTCTGCTCAAGTCCAACGTGCATTCATGATTTAATCACGCATTGTGGGCTGGGTTGACAGGAAAAAAAGGCAGCGCCTGTGCTGTAACTTATTCGCGCCGAAACGTCCACCGCGGTGCCCACAGCCACGGCCGACGTGCCGCCGTCATGGTGGAGCCTAAGCGAAACAGCTGCAGCTCAACGAATCGACGGCACATGGCTTCGCCAGGGTAGCTTGTTAGTGCTGCCCCGCGGCGGGCAGATAATGGCGGGATGTGACTGCAGTGTTGGAATAAAGTTGTCGATAAGCCCTTGGATTGGAGCTCCGAATTCCCCTCAGCAATGTGCCCCTCGTCTCTCTGCCTGCTTCA
Source organism: Tolypocladium pustulatum (assembly GCA_024340155.1). Taxonomy (NCBI): domain Eukaryota; kingdom Fungi; phylum Ascomycota; class Sordariomycetes; order Hypocreales; family Ophiocordycipitaceae; genus Tolypocladium; species Tolypocladium pustulatum. Next base: position 113,724 of record JALHBY010000071.1, read on the forward strand.
CGTTGCATCCTGAACGCCTGGTAAAACCTTAGCTATAAGTGAATAGCTACTCTCTCGACTCGTCGACATCCTAATTACATCTTTCTGGAGCACCCGCAACCGCTGGCGGACCTCGTCTGCTGGACAGGGCAGCCCCGACTCCAGTCCAAACCCTAAAGCGATCCTCGTCTCGCCGCCCGCCGCACTCGAGGCCGGCCACCGCCATCGTCATGGCCACCAAGAAGAAGATTGCCGTCATGACCTCGGGGGGTGACTCCCCGGGCATGAACGGTGTCGTGCGCGCTGTCGTGCGCATGGCCATCCACCGGGGCTGCGACGCATACGCCGTCTTCGAGGGCTACGAGGGCCTGGTCCGCGGCGGCGACTATATCAAGAAGATGGAGTGGCACGACGTGCGCGGCTGGCTGTCTGAGGGAGGCACGCTCATCGGAACCGCCCGATGCATGGCCTTTTACGAACGAGCCGGCCGCCTGACGGCCGCCAAGAACATGGTGCTTCATGGCATCGACGCCCTCATCATCTGCGGAGGAGACGGTTCCCTGACGGGTGCCGACAGGTTCCGCTTCGAGTGGCCCTCGCTGCTCGACGAGCTCGTCCACAAGGGCGAGTTGTCTACGGACCAGGTGGCCCCCTACAAGCACCTCAACATTGTCGGCATTGTTGGCTCCATCGACAATGACCTGTCCGGCACTGACGCAACCGTCGGTTGTTACTCGGCCCTGTCTCGAATCTGCGAAATGGTCGACTACATTGAAGCAACCGCCTCCTCGCACTCGCGTGCTTTCGTCATCGAGGTCATGGGCCGCCACTGCGGCTGGCTGGCTCTCCTTGCTGGTGTCGCAACGGGCGCCGACTTTGTCTTTATTCCGGAGCGCCCGCAGGATCACGACTGGCGCAAAGACATGTCTGTCGTTGTCGAGAGGGTGAGCACCAGACTTCATTGCAAAGTGGTTGTGTCGCTGACAATTTCCAGCACCGAAAAATGGGCAAGCGGAAGACCATTGTCATCGTCGCCGAGGGCGCCCGCGACAAGAATGGAGAAAAGATCAGCCCAGAGGACATCAAGGACCTGCTAGCCGACAAAAGCGAGAGCGGTCTTGGCCTAGACACACGTATTACGACCCTTGGCCACGTACAGCGCGGCGGGACGGCCGTGGCCTATGACCGCATGCTCGGAACTCTCCAGGGCGTCGAGGCCGTCAACGCTGTCCTCGAAGCCACGCCCGAGACCGAGACTTGCTTCATCGCCATAAATGAGAACAAGATCATCAGAAAGCCGCTCATGAAGGCGATTCAGGAGACCAAGGAATTAGCCGCGGCCGTCGATGGCAAGGATTTTGATCGGGCCATGTCGCTCCGTGATGTCGAGTTTGCCGACCAATACAACTCGTACATCACCACCACCAACGCCATGGTGGAAGACCGCAAGCTGCCAGACAAGAGTGTAAGCATTTCTCGCTACATTCTGATGCCGCCGCGGCACCGCTAATTCGTTGGCAGCGCATGAAGATCGGCTTTATCAACGTCGGTGCGCCAGCCGGTGGTATGAACGCGGCCGTACGCGCAGCCGTTGCCTACTGCGTTAGCCGAGGCCACGAACCCATTGCCATCCACAACGGCTTCGCTGGCTTTGCCAGGCATCACGGCGACAAGCCCATCGGTGCCGTTCGCCCGTTTGACTGGCTCGAGGTCGACGGTTGGGCCAGCAAGGGTGGATCCGAAATTGGCACCAACCGCGAGCTGCCTTCTGAGTCCGGGATGGAGCTCATCGCCAACTTGATTGAGCAGTACGAGTTTGATGCGCTCTTCATCGTTGGCGGGTTCGAGGCCTTTCACTCAGTCTCGCAGCTGCGCAAGGCCCGAGATCAGTATCCGTCGCTCTGCATCCCCGTCTGCCTCCTCCCTGCGACCATCTCCAACAACGTCCCTGGTACCGAATACTCACTGGGGTCCGATACCTGTCTCAATGAACTGGTCAGCTACTGCGACAAGATCAAGCAATCTGCCTCAGCCACTCGTCGGCGCGTCTTCGTCATCGAGACCCAGGGAGGTCGCTCAGGCTACATTGCCACGCTGAGCGGACTCAATGTGGGAGCCTCCGCCGTCTACATCCCCGAAGAAGGCATCAGCCTCGAGATGCTGAACGCGGACGTCATGCATCTGAAGCAGGTCTTCAACAATGATAGCGGGCAGTCTCGCGCCGGACGCCTGATCCTGGTCAACGAAAAGGCCAGCAAAGTCTATGACGCCAAACTCATCGCAAACATCATCCGCGAGGAGGCGCACGACCGCTTCGAAAGCCGAGAGAGCATCCCTGGCCACGTGCAGCAAGGCGGCGTGCCCTCTCCCATGGACCGCTGCCGAGCCGTGCGGCTCGCCATCAAGTGCATCCAGCACCTTGAGGACTTTGGCCGTAACGCACACAACCGTGTCAAGAAGGACCCCAACAGCACCACCGTTATCGGAATCCAAGGATCCGAGGTCGTCTTCACGCCGATGAAAGCGCTTGAGGAGCAGGGAACCGACTGGCCCAACCGGCGCCCCAAGGCGGCGCACTGGCTCGACTTGCGCGACACGGTGGACATTCTGGGCGGCCGGCCAAAGTATCCCAGGCCCGAAAAGAGCCTGACGGGTTTGATTGCGAAGGATACGAAGCGCGGCATAGTATGATGACTGTCGAGCGTGGTGGCTACCGAGAGGCAAAAAGAAGAGTTGGGACAGAATGCTTAACGAGTGCTTAAGTGTGGACTTTCCTGACATGCTTTGGTCTGTATGGAGTTGGTGCAGTGTCAAATGATGCTTTATGGCTACAATCCTACTACATTCTCATTCATGAGAGCCCGATGGCTCCTGAACTCGGCACTATGCACAGCGCTTGTGAATTTTTTTTAGCCATGCACTCTTTAAAGTGTTTATTATGATGTCTATCCAAAGCTCAAGAATATGCGATACGAGCTACAAAAACCAGACCCGAATCATAGCCACCATCCCTGGATCTCCTCACGCTCTCATTACCAGCCAAACCGACTCCTGACTCAAAAAGGGACATCATCCTTGCCGGCCTATTGTTTCTGGATGCTCTGCGAACTGCCAGTGTGATCGCCATATACATACTGGTTGACGACACCTTGGCTCGGCCCCTCGGTGCCAGCGTAGTCGACGATGGTAATGCTCTTATAGTAGCCGTCGAACGGCCCAGCCGAAAAATCGGCAAGGCCGCCGGCCCACTGGATGGTTCCCGGAGCGGCGTCGGCGCGACCGCCAATCCACGTCCCTATCTTGATCTGCATCGGCGACTGCGGGTACCCGGAGGGGCCGCCCTGGGCCTGCTCGGGAGTCAGAGTGCGGACTACCGTGTCGTCGATTAACCAGTTCGTCTTCGTGGGGGTCCACTCGATGGTGAAATTGTGGAACGAGCCGGTCGGATTGCTGACGGGGTGGAACTGGCCGCGGTCGTACGTCGCGGTGTTGCCCTTGCTGAAGTAATTGGTCTGCGCCTGGGAGTTGTCACTGCCAACCCATTCCCAGTCCAACTACAGCCAGTTGTTAGTATGCGTCCTCGTATGACTCTATTCCAGTCGACTTTATACCTCGTCAAGATCATCAGACTGCAGCACCAGGCTCGTCACAATGCCTTTACCCGGGGCTGCTTGAAGCACAACCTCGACTTTGCCGAAAAAGATGTACTTGGACGTCGCGCAGGTTGGGGCATTGTTCTGACTCTGAATTCTGAAGATGGCGCCGTTATTATCGTAATTCAGCGTGGTACCCGCAAGGACCTCGAAAGCGTCGCAGGCGCCCTTTGTAAAGTCGCAGTTGACAGTATCTTTGCCAAAGGCAGGGTTGGCGGGGCAAGCTGAGATGCGTCAGGTGTCAGTCTCGGCAATACTGCTTGATTCGCCGGAAACAAGCATACTTGTCTGCAGAGGGTTGCACTTGGTGAAAGTCTGGGCCGAGGCGAGGCCAGAGGCCGCCATGGCTACGCCGGCGGCGGCGGAGATGGTGTTGAAGAACATGGCAACGAGAGAGAGTTGGCACAGCGTAAGAAGGGGCTTTGGACGATTAAATGTCGCCGTTTGGAAGCTGTCGAGCTGTTGAGGACCACGGGACACGCCGGTGAGTCGTCGACGAGCAAATGGTCAGGATAAGTGACAGCATCCTCTCACTGGACAATTTACTCAAAAGCGCAACGTCGTCCGTGAAGTATCAAGGAACAGACGCTGAGTGGCAACATGAAGTAACGCAAGGGCGGCCTTATGAACCCCAGAAGAACGTCTTGTGGCCGCCCGTTGCGTGGTCGCCATCGCAACGGCAGGACGTTGATCACGCCAGGGTGGGCTATTTCCGTTCTACGGGGCCGTCAAAGGCCGGTGACATGCCTCGTGTTGCCCGACCGACCAGTCGTGGTTGACTCAAAAGTGCCCGATTGAGATAACAATGTCTCGTACTGGAGCGGGCCGGGGTAGCGCCCAACGCAGACGCCATTTACATCACGGATGCGTCAACCTCAGGCCGTCGGCTTGGCACGATACGAGATATTGACCTTTTCGTGGCCTAGCCGTCGTCGTAGTCTACTTCGCTTTTGGGACATTTGGTCGCACGTCTCTCCACACAATGCATGTTCAGCCCCCCCGACCGCGACCTTGGCGAATTGGCGAGGGGGCCGCCAATGGTGAACGCAGCTGGACCTCGACAGAGCCCCGTGCGTTTCTCCTGGTCCTGTCGCGATGGATGGTGACCTTTGTAGTCTTCAGAAATCTGCCAAGTGATGAGGCCTGCGTTGAAGGCTGCGTTTGGGCTGTACTCGAGCGCAGAGCAGTTTGCTCGCATAGACCAGGCGCCGCGTGACCTCGGGAAGTCGAGATGCCGTTCCAAAACGCCATGAGAGGCGCCCGCGCGGAGACTCGGCGGCTTGGCTACGGCAGAGGCAAGGACTGAGGCTCGCTTTCTAGTCTGAAGGACCCGCCGCCATAGGAGGGCAAAGTTCGTCATGTCATCGATTTGGTGTAGCTGTACGTGATTCGCTCCCAAAGCTCACCTCCGCCGAGTGCTAGAGATAGTCTCGAACGGCCGATTCCCCCGTCATGTTCCGGGGCCGCGGCCGTTTGAACAATCGGCGGTGGAGCCGTTATTAGCTCTCGCGACGCTAGCTGGGCAGCCCGCCGTCTCGCGGGGTCGGTTGCTTCTCGTCCTCATCAACGTCAATTGCATCACGCTTTGCTACATGGCGCTTGCTTGTGACCCCAATTTGGAGGTGTTCTCGAGTTTTAGCTGGAGCCATTGGAAAAGACATTTGTTGGGCGCCCCAGGTCTCGCTTTGGCTGACAATCCTCCGTCTGCCTAGGCACGGTAAGAGCCAAGAGGGATTGACTTTGGACACTCTGGATTGTCGTTTTGAGGAACGTCTGCGCCCGACCGTGGCCCCCCCCTTTGCCAGGTAGCACTGGCGGCAGTTGTATTCTACGCATCCGCGGATCGGTTGACAGCCTCGCTAAGCTCCGGGGTGCCACTTCCACACCGTCAAATCAAGGACCCGGCTACTTTGTACATTGTCGGTTGATGTTGTATCATTTGTCGGCTGCAAAACGTTCTGCCGACAGGTCACAGAGCTTCTCGCCCAGCAGACTGAGATGGCCAGTATCTACGGACTACTCCGGGCGGTACGGAGTATACATCAGTAGTCGTGCAGCGTCAAGGGGGAAACAGTGGCAACGTCATCACCGCGAAGCAGCTGAAGTCAGCACAGAAATGCAATGCTATGATTTGACATGTCAACCAAACAAGTTGACCTCTTGCAGCACTGTTTTCGGCACCTTTTTTACGCCAGACAAAAGAACAGTCAGTCGTTGTCAGCCAAAAGATCCGTCAGTCTCGGCACTTCATGCCGAGTTCATGCCGGGCTTGTACCTCCATCCACCTAGGAGGCATGTCTTAAGACCCTGCTTTTCGCCTACGGCGCGGGCCTAACAATGTACACTTACAATAATTTACGTGTGAGACCTGAATATTACTGTTTTCGCTTTGAATACAGAGTATCTTTCGAGCTATCGTGTTCGCTACAGGCAAATTAATTTGATTGAAACTCAACTTTGGCCAGAGGCTAATAATTGGTGAGGCACTGTAAAGGCACTGTAAATTATAACAAATGTTCCAAGGGTTCATAGATCTAACAACGCCCTGAACCTCAGCCTCCTTCATAGGTGTTGCAATAACGTAAAGTATACCAAGCTAGCAAGGCATCTACGAGATTGTTTCTTAAGATGAGTTTGATATGAATGCGGATCTTCCAACACCCGAACATTCAGGTTCGTTTATACTGTGTTGCTAGCTTACAAAAGTCTTTCGGGTCTGTAGACAGTATGTCTTGCTGAACCGGATATACAGAGCGGAAGGGATTAAGCAGAGCGTAGCAGAGGGAAATGATCATGGTTCGGCATAGCATATAAAAGAGTCGAAAAGTCCCTTCGTCTGATGCAAATTAGGCCATTCACTATTCCATCTATAACCAAGTTCGAACATCAAAAAATATATTACTTGAACAAATTCTTCTCAAAAGGTAAACCTGTGACAATAGCTCTTGGTCCCACAATCAGAAGTAAGGCGTTAACGTGGGCGAAAATAGATGGCGTCCCAGACACAGCTTTTCAACATACAGGGGGATAACCTCGTTGAGGCCATTGAATACCACATACCTCTCCCTCATGATGCAGATGGGCAGCTCCACATGGTCGTTGACCTCTTCCTTAACCACTACAGTTGGGTTCTTGTAGGCTCTATCGACAATACGACGGCCTCTGAGGATTCTACGGAAGAGGTTACGGGAACGTTCCCTGCAAAGATAGGCCTAAAACTTGGAGTTGAGATGTTTACCGTCAATTTGGAGGACTTTGACTTCGATGTGACGGAAGAAGTCAGCGAAGAGATCAAGTTTTTTACCGACGAAGAAAAAGCTGATCTTTCTGACAGCCCGCAGGAATGTGCTGTCGAGTCTGGGACAACCAAGTTGCTATACCAGAAAGTATATCAGTATGTTGCAAAATGCTGGTTCCGGTATACAGACGACAGCCAGACTTGGACGGTGGGGGAGCTCGGTGACTCAGATCCCTCAGAAGATGTTCTAGAGGCCACGACGTATATTTCAATCAATACCGTGGATCTTCAGTTCGAAACAGAGGCTCGAAGTGGCAGCGAAGACCTGAAAATTCTCCCCGGAGCGTGGGTAGCGCAAAAGAGCCAGACGAAACAACTTGCTGACTGCCCTGACGGAGTCCAGCAGGCTATTCGCGCCATCTTCTCTCACATACCCGAGCCAAGTTTAAGTAGCCGTTATCAGCGCCTGTCAAGAAGCGTCCCCTATTTCTCAATTGTAGGCAATCAAAAGCAACGGCCCAGCAGAAACCGTCCCGCACAAGCGATCAAGAAAAACTTTCTGAGTCAGAGGATGCCCCATCAATCTCAGCCACGTTCTGCTACCGGAAGGTTCTACAGTGACGAAGTGGAGCCATACGAATTTCAAAGATACGTGGCGGCAGAAGAAAAGGTTTTCAACACCTTAGAAATTCCCTTCAGTCTTTCGGCTCTTAGAGGAAGCATAACCATGGTTTGCGAGTACGCCTTCAAGGAACAACGTTGGCGCTACGAGAAACCGTACCGGAATGACAATAACACTGTAGCGACGTTTGATGAGAAGTTCACGTTTCAACTTAAGAGGACGCACACGACTGGATGGGATCTCGCAGGTAAGCTTGCGGCTGGTCTAGAAGGAAAGGGAGCATTGATCGGCAAAGTCGGAATCGAGGTCACCTATACGTACAAGGAGTTGAACTCAATCGAAAGATCGGCCACCACGGAGTCGACCATAAGGACTACAGTCCTTCCCCAGCAAAAAGTTGGACTATACCGGCAGATTAATGTTTTCCAATGTAAGAAGTGGCTGCTAGTGAAAGACCGCAGCGAGGTCCAAGATGTCGGTGAGCAATATGTCATCGGAAATACTGAAGACGACCCGATTATCTTTACCGATGAATATGAAGAAGATACTCTCAACTTCATGGCCGCGATAGAGGGGAAGATCAAGGGTGAGGCGGAGATACCTGTCAAGGGCACGGACAGCGAGGTTCGTGACTACGTAATTCGACCTCTCGACGATTGTCCGTCGGCAGTGCAGGAAGCTTACCAAACATTGCTACGAAGATTCGGTGAGCTATCAGGCTAGGTTACGCGTGGACAAGGTTGGCATAGACCCTAAAAGTAAGAGAGTTACACGTTTGGGAGAGAACATACGCAATGTTTGCTACGGAGTCGTAAATACTTAATATAATTTTTGATTAAATAGGTCCTCTAGTCGGAAGTCTAGTGCATTGAGGATGAAGTGACACACTGAAAGCAAGAGCGACCTCAGCCCTAGGACTCCCAACAGGCTTTGCTGAGGGCCCAATGCAATGAATATCGCAACGGGCAAACGCGTACTACGGCAGTTCTGACCACATCATGCAAGTCAACAAGGCAATGATAACGAGGGGCACAGGCGGGGGCCATCTCAGCAAAGCGGGAGGGAAGCCAGTACCTTGTTAGAACATTGCCAATGATCTGATATAGGGAATGCAGACGCTTCCTTTAGGTTTCGGGAGCCCTGGCCGTTTGCAGCGGTGACTTGAATAATCTAAGGCAGTGTATGTTAGATGAGAGCAGTAGAAACAGATTCGCATTAGCGCGAGTAGTAAGTTACAGGTTGCGGGCGCACATCAACAAGTGTTGGGGTTTCGTGCTTTGGACAGGACATCATGGCGCTGACAGAGGTCCAGCGGAATAGAGAAACCCGATGACCTGTTCGTATGGCCTCGCTGCGCACCTTGCATCCCCGTGGATGGGACGTACAGGCCAATCAAACCATGTCCTCCAGCAGTGGTGCCCCAAGTGATATCGCTCGTTACTCCATGGCTTCTGGCAGCTGGACAAGGCAGCCAATGATGCCTGACCTGACGGGCTGACAGATGAACTGGTCCTGCCGCCGCTTGCATCGGATGCCTTACCATGTGCATGCAGCGGCGGCGGCAGTGATGAGCAAGTGATCACCCTGGCGAGGCAGCCACTCCGCGATCCTGCCTCTGCTCGCTCCTCTCCCACTTCCCCTCCCTTGGCAGGGTTGATGCGTAAGCCTAAAGCCTCGTCCACCTCACATTGTCGTCGCGCCCAACCTAACGTATAGAAAGGTTAGGTACCTATTCAGACCTGCGTCCCGAACCGCTGTTAGTGCCTCGGGAGATCCCTGCGCCAGCCCCTCCTCTCTGCCATTGTGCGCAGTCCACTTCGGGCTGCGGGCGCACAGGGGACCAGGGCCAAGCGTTGCAGCCCCTGCCTTGGCCGAGCGAGGGGATGACGGCGTTGACGTATCCTTGCTCGTCTCGAAGCGGCTTTGTGCCTTCTCGCCGCCATCCCAGCCGCCTAATTACAGGCCTCTTCTCCCCTCAAGGCTCCAAGCGCCCCCAGCCAAGACCAGCAAATCCGGCAGCGGTGCCCCTCCGTCTCGCTCCCGCATACCTTGCCCTTTCAACCTGATATTTTCTTTCACCAACTTATCCGTGTTCCTCCCCTCTTTGTGCTTTGTGCTGCTCTGCGCTACCTCGGCCACCGCCGGAGGCTGTCACGGAGCGGTGTACAGGTTCCTCCACGGTGCAGCGAGCGGCCCGCTCATCGACTCCTTTGCGAGCCTCACTTTGCTCGACCACCAAGAAAACCACAACGCTCGAGACATACGACGGCCCAGCATGTCCCGTCGCGGCGCGAGGATGACCGACTTCGAGGAGCGGGAACGGGACTACTACCCACCTCCCCGTCGCTCGGCCCCAGAGTTTGAGGAGGTCGAATACCGCTCCCGCGCTGTTACGCGAAGTCCCCCGCCTCGATCCCGCGTTGCAACGCGGGAGCTGGACGAGGTCGACATCCGGGTGCGCGAGAGAGAGACGGATCGCATGCCTGCCTTTCTCAGAGAGGACGCTCGACGCACCGAAGCTGGACCCATGGTCCTGCGCCAGCGAGACGTGGAAACATTTGATCGCCATAATCATAGGAGCCCCAGTCGAGTGCGAGAGGAGCGCATGGTTCGGCGCCCCAAGAGTGCCTCACCACCAGCCATGCGAGGCAACGAGCATGAGCATTCGCGCACCAGAATCGTGGAGAGGGAGCGCGTGCGCAGCCCGTCTATTGTCCGGCGTCGGTCGCCTTCACCGGTGCCTGTGAGATTTATGGAGCGCCGCCCGAGGTCTCCCTCGCCAGTCACCCGTGAGCACATTCACACTCGGATCGTGGAAAGGGAGAAGGAGCGTATCCCATCCCCGTCTCCTTCGCCCCCACCGCCCCCGCCAGTTGTACGCGGACCGACGATTGAGCGAGAGGTCATTACGCACTACACAGACGTCGACCATGGTATGTTCACACCGACTTGAAAGCACGAGGCAAACTAGAAGAGTATATATGCTGACAATAACTCAGGAGTCATACGAGCAAGGAGACCCAGCCCTCCACCGGCGCCGCGTCCCCGTGCCAGAGAACGAGAGACAGACATTGATATCTCCCTATCCAAGAATCGAACCGAGGTCGATATCCACCAGTCCAGCGGTCGGGTACGCTCCAGGAGCCGCGAGCGGCGCTCTAACTTCCACGACGACGACATTGTCATCCGCCGGGATAGCAGCCGCCTTTTAGTGGACGATTACTCCAGCGCACACAGAAGAGCACGCTCAGCTGCTCCACTGGGCTCTCCTGCAGACGAGGAGGGCGCCTACATTACGTCCAAGATAGATTCCCGGGGACGTATGGGCGAGGCTTGGGGCGGCGCTACCAAAGATTGGGCCATTGTGGACGTGCCCCCTGGAACGGAGAAAGTACGAATGGATGGCGCCGGGGGGGCCAGCACAGAAACGACGTGGTCCAAGTACAGCGGAGTGAGGCGCACACAGTTCATTCCCGAGCGGGACGGAGCCGTCGTCCCGAGACAGCCATCTCCTGCGCCAGTACGAGACCGCACGAGTGTGGCCGTCTACGATCGTGAGAGGGAAATCGACGTCGACATTGACCGACGCATTACCCGAATGCCGGCGCCGCCCCCTCCACCGCCGCCGCCAAAAGAGATGTGGACGGAAATCACCAAGGACTTGGTCACCCGGGAGGCCATTGAGCAGATGGGTTACGAGTACGAGGAGACGAAGTGGTTCTTTTACATCATGGACTATCTGAGATATGTGAGTACAGGATGCTTAGCAATTGAACGAGTGAAAGAAGCGGGGAGCATACTAACATGTTCCCACAGGATGATGTTCTTCGGTTGACAGAACTGTCGGACGCCATTCGCAGTGCTCGTAAGGAGCGGGTGAGGGATATACAGCGCGAGCGAGACTGGCGCGACGAGTGGGAGCAGCCTTATCGCCGACACCACGATCGTTGGAGGTCCTCGCGGGAGGAGTGGGATGATGAGAGAGTCAGGGAGCGAGAGGTGATTTACGAAAGCCGCAGACCAACTGGAGGCTTCATGCGCTGAACGACGATGATGCTTGATGCTTGAGTGACGACGCCGATGCAGCATATTTACGAATCACGATACTTTACGGTGTGACGCGGCAAGACGATGTTTGAGAGATGGAAATGGCCTGGAGGGAGTAGTGGATCTGACGGGTGCTGAGCGCAACCAATCTTGAACGTGGACTCCATTTCCGCTGTGTGTAACGAGCGACGGGGTTTTCATTGCATGTGATGACTGACGACGAAAGATGATATATACACTGGGGGGGATGGCTGGGCAAGATTGTTCACGTCTTTAATTACTACCGTATCTAGGTAGGTACTCAAGACGTTCAGTGGAAGACATGAAGTTCTAGAGACGTGCATGGATCTTTGCCGACGAGCGAAGTTGCTCTCAAGTTAGTCGTGGGGTTCAAGCCGACGCAAAGCACATCTGGCTCGGTTTGGAGTCACCAATGTGGCGCTATCGGAGCAGGCCGGCCCTAGGGGCTCGAGGATGAGGTCATACGCCCATCACCTGTGAAGCGGACGCTCTACTGTGTCATGCATCCAGAACTCCCAGCTGCGTCCCGTGCATATAGGTAATCCGCTCAAATGAGGCTTCGGGAACCGCGTAGAGATGCAGCAATGAGAAGCCGTTTATATCGGCGAGCAGCAACACATCGATGCCACCAGGGTGGCGCCGATGACCGGTGCTGCAAACCCCACCACGGCGCCCTTCGGGAAGCCAGTAATAGCGACGCAGCGTCCAAGCTACAGCGGGTGTAGGGCCTGCGTCGGCAGCGAATGCGGGCGGCACTAGAAAGGGGCTCGCGTGGGCCGTTGGCCGGCGACAAGTTGGGTCCCACACGCATACAGTAGGATGCAGGACGGCGGATAATTACGTGAACCGCAGCAGGCAAATGGCAGGTCTGGTAAAAAATATTATGGCGTGTTGCGGCGCTGTGAAGTACTGTCCAACGCTGTATGACTCAGACAGGAGGGCGTGACGGCACTCGCCAGTGCAACAACCACCGCGACCATCTGCATTCAAGCTTTCGACCCAACGACCTCTTCCTCCTGGCACCTAACATCTTCCCACATCACCCACCTTCCGCTGTAAAGCTAATCATCTTGCGCACGAGAGAAGCGACGGCGACACTTGCATCGTTTGCTCCCGGTGTAGAACGCCCAGGCGCATCTCCCCTACCCATCTCCCGATTGACTACACCGGCCGACGCCCGAAGAGCGTCCCTCCGTCATCGCACCTGCCCCGCCATTTTTCTCTGACCCAAGATGCCGATGTGAGAGCACCTCAACCCGAGCGATTGCAAGAGACCCGTCACGCAATTGAGACTGACAAGACGATCCCAACTCCTCTACAGGCTCAAGGAACCGTGGAAGAAATATAAAAAGTTTCCGCCGCTGAACCTGCCGGACCGCCAATGGCCCAACAAGACCATTGACAAGGCTCCGCGGTGGCTGGCTACCGACCTTCGCGATGGCAACCAGAGTCTGATCGACCCCATGGTAAGTCAGTTCGTTACCCGGACTGCCACTTGAGGCTGACAAGCATTCCTTTCCTACTACTCTTAGAACGGCGACGAGAAATGGCGGTACTTCAAGATGCTCGTCGACCTCGGCTACAAGGAGATCGAAGTCTCTTTCCCCTCCGCCTCCGACACCGACTTCGATTTCACGCGCCGCCTGGTCGAGACTCCCGGCGCCGTCCCTGACGATGTTTGGCTGCAGGTTCTGTCGCCGTGCCGCGAGGACCTCATCCGGAGAACTGTGCAGTCCCTCAAGGGAGCCAAGAAGGGCCTCATCCACATCTACCTCGCCACCAGCGAGTGCTTCAGAAGAGTAGTCTTCAACTACACAAAGGAGCAGACCCTGGAGACTGCCGTCCGGTGCGCCAAGCTGGTTCGCTCCCTGACCAAGGACGATCCTACTCAGCAGGGCACGGAATGGGCCTTTGAGTTCAGCCCCGAGACCTTTTCTGACAGCGAGCCAGAGTTCGTCATTGAGGTCTGCGAGGCCGTCAAGGCGGCTTGGGGGCCTTCTGTGGAGAGGCCCATCATCTTCAACCTGCCCGCCACCGTCGAGATGTCGACGCCCAACGTCTACGCCGACCAGATCGAGTACTTTTGCCGCAACATTACCGAGCGCGACAAGGTTTGCGTCTCCCTGCACCCGCACAACGACCGGGGCTGCGCCGTGGCCGCTGCCGAGCTAGCCCAGATGGCTGGCGCTGACCGAGTCGAGGGCTGCCTATTTGGCAATGGCGAGCGTACCGGCAACGTTGATCTGGTGACGCTCGGCCTGAATCTCTACACCCAAGGCGTCCACCCCAAGATTGACTTTTCGGACCTGAGCAGCGTCATTGAGACGGTGGAAGTATGCAACAAGATTCCTGTGCACGAGCGTGCCCCCTACGGCGGCTCCCTGGTGGTATGCGCTTTCAGCGGCTCGCATCAGGACGCCATCAAGAAGGGCTTCCAGCTCCGACAGAAGGAAAATGCTGCTTACGACGATCGGTGGCAGCTTCCGTACCTGCCCCTGGATCCTCAAGATATCGGTCGCTCGTACGAGGCCGTCATTCGCGTCAACTCGCAGAGCGGCAAGGGGGGCGCCGCATGGATCGTCCTACGACAGCTGCACCTGGACCTGCCTCGCGGACTTCAGGTCGCCTTCTCCAAGGTGGTGCAGAGAAAGACGGACAACCTCGGTCGGGAGCTGCGGGCGCAGGAGATTACGGAGCTGTTCCAGCAGACGTACTTTCTCACCGAGAACCCACGGTTCAGCCTTGTCGACTACAGCATCATGCCGGACCGCACTACGTCGCCCGCTCCTCCAGCGCCGGGCAAGACGCAAGATACCAAGCACTTGAAGCGAGTGTTCGAAGGCGTCGTTGCCTGCGACGGAAAGGAGTATCAGCTCCGTGGCCGCGGCAACGGTCCCATCTCGAGCCTGGCCAACGCCCTCAAGAGTGTCGGAGTCAATCTGGACGTGCAGGACTACAAGGAACACGCCATCGGCAAGGGTCGCGACGTCAAGGCGGCAACATACATCGAATGCACGGCGGTTGGCAGCAACATGAAGGTGTGGGGAGTGGGCATTCACGAGGATGTGGTACAGAGCTCGCTAATTGCTCTCCTGAGCGCAGCCAGCAACGTGAGTTTCGAGTCTTTTCTTCATTGAAATTCTCCCAGCTGACCTTTCCATGGCAGTTTGCCAGCAGCCGTCCTGGCAGCCCCTTTGTGCCGAGGCCCGTTTCGCAGGGTGAAGTGAAGGAACTGGATTTGAATGGAAGTGCCTCGGCCAACGGCCCTTCGAGTGTGGTGAGTAACCTGGAGGCAAAGGCAAATGGGTTGTGAGTTGGCGTTGAGGCGGGCGACAATTGCTTGAAACAGAAGGAGTTGCGGACAGGCAACTTCATTCATTACCCACATACACGAGCCTGTCGAACTTGTTGCGCTGCCTGGGTCGAACTCGAGTTTCGAAACTTCAAACACGAGACTGCCTGTAAGTAGGCAGGGTTTGTGTCCCTATGTATAGCATGTTCTGAATACTCGTGTGAGAATGTTCCGTGCACGCTATGTCTTAATTCAGCAGCCGGTCCCGTCGCGCAAAGCTTCTTTGATGCGCAGGGATTTCATTGAACCAAAACATCAAGCTTTGCAGGATGGAGTTGCACAGAGGCGGGGCAGATTGTCGAGGGTTCTAGCAGCTCTGTTGCCGTGGAAGCTGTGGGGGCAGTAGAATTACCTGCTCGAAAAAGGCGGGACAAAAGCAAACAACAAGGCAGATTGTTTACGTACAAGCGTGAGATGCGGGATGAGGGAATATTTGATACAATGGGTCGGGGAGGGAAAGAGAGTTTGAAAAGGCGCAGATGAAGGAAGAGCTTCTTGAGGGGATGCGCGGCAAACAAAACCAATCGTCGTAAACGAAGCCTTGAATGCCCTGCTGTCGATGAAATGATACAGACTGGAAGAAGCACAGCGGCGGCCAGTCAGCGCGCTGGGTTATTAAGCGAGGTTGCGCCGCTGCGATTTTGACCTGTCAGCGCAGAGGCACAGAGGCCGTGCTGTGGGAAGACGGGAAAAAACATGGTTCCGCACATTTGTTCTGGGCAGTGATTGGCTGTACAGACCACAGTGAGACACGGGGTCTCACACAGGGCCCTTGCCCCTCCTGGTGCCTGCGGTGCTGTTGGACCCTCCGTGCGCGCTGCACGACCGCCTCATGTCGGTAGCTTTCCCCTCTTCCATTGGCTCCAAAGGCAGAATAGAGCTTGCAGGAGGGTTGCTGCCGTGGATGCTAAATTTGATCGTCGTGCTGTCCGCCCGAGCAGTTTTGTTTCATCGCGGATGTGGACTTGGCATGGCTTTCTGATTTTGGTGGATTGGTTGAGGATCGTGTCTCTGCTCTTCCGCGCTGTCACAAGCCCGCCCAAGGCAGCAGATTGTGCGAACAGCGGCAGATCAATTCACACCCGGTTGCTGCCTGATGCGGCGCGAGAAGTACCCAGCGAGGCCAGATACCTTATTAGTGGCGGCCCCCCGAAGCTTCAGCGCGCCCGTTAGTCTAGCGGTGCAATTTTGCCTCTGGAAGCGTCGTCGACCCCTGCCCTCGGCCGCCATTGGCACCCCTTCGTGAACGCCCTGTGCGACCTCCCGCGGCGGAACCTCTGTTTCTTTGCTCTCGCACTCTTCACCCATCCATCCATCCATCCTCCTTCGTCCAGTCCTTTTCGCCCACGAGAGCCAGGCTCTTCATTTCTTCTGTTCCTGCTCAGCACGAGCAGCATCTCCGACAGCACCCAGGTCCGGGCCTCCTCTTTTCCTTCCTCCCCTCGCGCTGTCACGCGTCTGCCCCCGACCGGCACAGCTTTTCGACCTACGCAACACAACTTGCACTGCAACGGTTACCCCCCACCGCCGCGTTTCGACTCCGCCTTTTGCTGGCTGCTCACACGTGCGCCTCGACCAAAAAGATCTCGACACTCTGCGAGCGACGAGCATTGGAGCCGCATGACGAGACGGCCTGCGATCCGCAACCATGTCGAGCTCAGAGATTAACCAGGTGCTCGCCAACTCGCTGTCGCCCGGTGAGTCCCCCACTATTCCTCCCCCTTATCCTGCTCCTGCGGGTTCTGCGTCCCTGCAGCCAACTTGTGCGGCCACGCGCTCGGGAGCTGTGAGCAGTCAAGGGCTTGTTTGCCCCCAGGCAGACATCGAGTTCCTGTGCTGACCTTCGGTTGTGATTCTCTGCAGACGCGAACCTGCGAAATGCCGCCGAACAACAACTGAAACAAGCTGCCGAAAGCAACTTTGTAGGTCAACCGAACTTCGTGGCTACCCAGGACGCACTCGCTAACCGTGATATCCTTCTTCAGCCACTCTACCTCGCAACCCTTGTACAAGAGCTTGCAAACGAGCAAGCAGAGAGCTCCATCCGAGCCGCGGCCGGTATTGCCCTCAAAAACGCCTTCACAGCCGGCAGAGACTTTGCCCGTCACCAAGAGCTGCAGGCAAAGTGGCTGCAACAAACGGACGATGAGACCAAGAACCGCGTCAAGCAGCTGACGCTGCAGACGCTGTCATCGACCAGCGCCCAGGCAGGTAACGCCGCCGCTCAGGTCATCTCGTCCATTGCCGCCATCGAGCTCCCGCGCAACCAGTGGGCCGACCTGATGCCATTCCTCGTCAAGAACGTCAGCGAGGGTGCCGACCACCAGAAGCAGGCCTCCCTCACCGCCATTGGCTACATATGCGAGAGCCAGGAGTCGGAGTTGCGCATGGCCCTCGTCGCCCACTCCAACGCCATTCTCACCGCCGTCGTCCAGGGCGCTCGCAAGGAGGAGACCAATCTCGAGGTCCGTCTTGCCGCCATCACCGCCCTCGGCGACTCACTCGAGTTTGTCAGCAACAACTTCAAGCATGAGGGCGAGCGAAACTACATCATGCAGGTTGTCTGCGAGGCCACTCAGGCCGACGACTCCCGCATTCAGCAGGGCGCCTTTGGCTGCCTGAACCGCATCATGGCCCTCTACTACGACAACATGCGCTACTACATGGAGAAGGCCCTGTTCGGCCTGACCATCCTGGGCATGAAGTCGGAAGATGAGGACGTCGCCAAGCTCGCCGTCGAGTTCTGGAGCTCCGTCTGCGAGGAGGAGTTGTCCATTGAGGACGACAACGCGCAGGTGGAGAGCGCCGACCAAATGCGTCCGTTCTATAACTTCGCCAGGGTCGCGGCTAATGAGGTCGTGCCTGTGCTGTTGATGCTCCTCACTAAGCAGGACGAGGATGCGGCCGACGACGAATACAACTTGTCTCGCGCTGCCTACCAGTCCCTGCAGCTCTACTCTCAGGCGGTCGGTGCCAGCATCATCGCCCCTGTCCTTCAGTTCGTCGAGGCCAATCTGCGCTCCGAGGACTGGCACAACCGAGACGCCGCCGTCTCGGCCTTTGGTGCCATTATGGAGGGTCCTGACGAAAAGGTTCTGGACCCCATTGTCAAGCAGGCTCTTCCTATCCTGATCACCATGATGGATGATCAGTCACTCCAAGTCAGGGACTCGACCGCGTATGCCCTGGGCCGCGTTACGGAGGCGTGCTCCGAGGCCATTGACCCGGCTCAGCACCTCCCGACTCTGATCGAGTCTCTGTTCAAGGGGCTCCTCAGCAACGCCAAGATGGTTCCCTCCTGCTGCTGGGCCTTGATGAACCTGGCCGAGCGCTTTGCCGGCGACATTGGCTCCGCCTCCAACCCCATCACTCCCCATTTCAACCAGGCTGTCAGCTCACTTCTCGACGTTACCGCTCGACAGGACGCCGACACATCCGTTCGCACTGCCGCGTACGAAGTCCTCAACGTCTTTGTGCAAAACGCAGCCACCGAGAGCCTGCAGGCGGTCGCCTCGCTCTCCGAAGTCATCCTCAAGCGATTGGAAGAGACCGTCCCGCTGCAGTCGCAGGTTGTTAGCGTCGAGGACAAGATCACCCTTGAGGAGATGCAGAACAGCCTCTGCACCGTCCTGCAGGCCATCATCCTGCGCCTCGACAAGGAGATTGTCCCTCAAGGAGACCGCGTCATGCAGATTCTGCTCCAGATCCTCAGCACTGTGGGCGGCAAGTCCAGCGTTCCTGACGCCGTCTTTGCCACCATCAGCGCCCTGTCCACCACGATCGAGGAGGACTTCGTCAAATACATGGATGCCTTTGCGCCGTTCCTGTACAACGCCCTGGGCAATCAGGAGGAGCCCAGCTTGTGCTCGATGGCTATCGGCCTCGTCAGCGACATCACCAGATCCATGGGTGCGCGCAGCCAGCCGTACTGCGACAACTTCATGAACTATCTTCTCAACAACCTGAGAGTACGTTGCTCCTTCATTCCTTGGCCCATTTTTATGAGGGACTCGCACTAACTTGCATTCTCAGAGCACTTCACTCGCCAACCAGTTCAAGCCTGCCATCCTGCAGTGCTTTGGCGACATTGCGGGCGCCATCACTGGGCACTTTGAGACTTATCTGTCCGTCGTCGCCCAAGTCCTGGAGCAGGCGTCTACCGTGACAGCGACGCCCGAGGGCCCCTACGAGATGTACGATTACGTCATTTCGCTTCGGGAGGGTATCATGGATGCTTGGGGTGGCATCATTGGTGCCATGAAGTCCAGCGGCAAGAGTTCGTCTACAGACCCAGTCCCCTTTCTATGCTCACCACTAACCGTCTCCCACAGCCCAAGTTCTCCAGCAATATGTGCAGGCCATCTTCCAGCTGCTCAACCAAATCGCCAGCGACATGAACCGCAGCGAGTCGCTGATGCGTGCGTCCATGGGTGTTATTGGGTCAGTCGCCAACAGCCCCATTCTGCAGGATATGAACTAACTCGACATTTTAGCGACCTGGCTGATGCCTACCCCAACGGCGAGCTCGTCGACGCGTTCCGACAGGACTGGGTGACTGCCATGATCAAGGAGACCAAGACGAACCGCGACTTCCAGCCTCGCACCATCGAGACGGCTCGCTGGGCTCGGGAGCAGGTTAAGCGTCAACTGGGCGGTGCCCAGAGTGTCATGGCCCAAGCCTGAGGCTAGCCACAGCTTTCCTGAGCTTTTTGCAAACCTCGCCCCCGTTCCTGCGAATGTCGATCCCCTCTGTCGAAGCAGCCATCACCCGCTCCTCGTCGAACGCGCCTCAAAGGACACCTGAATGCCTACCCTTCCACGACACAGCTTCCCCCGACGATGCCCACGAACCCATTCACGTGTATATAGACCCAAATGACACTACAGTAATCCAAATACCCCCCAACATATCACGACGCCATCACGCGATGTCCCACCCAGCCACCACCAACCAGTTCACACAACCCCCCTTTTATGGTGTCAAGTGACACCACGATGGAATAGAGAAGTCATGTAATGCCCCGCATGAATGCAAAGAAAGAAGCGGTGGCGACGCAAAAGTCATGTAGAGAGGACAGGGAGTACAGGCATTTACTCGATTTTCCCCAGCTATTTTTTCTAAACGCTTCGTGTCGTATCTTCAATGCCTTTCAAGTGAATGGGATTGTCTCTTCGAGAAGGGCGCGCGGACTGAGTTTTCCGGTTTCAGCTGGCATTTTGGGGGCAGTGGATGAGACCCCATCCCGTAAAGGAGCGTGTCGGGGACAGTGATGGGAATACAGGGACGCGGGCACGACCGAGTGCACAGGGAGGTGGATGTGTGATGTTAGATTAGAGTATCACATGAAATTGCCAGTTGATGCCACCGGACCTGACCATTGAGCCTTACGTTCTGTCTCGTCTTACGCCGCGCTTGGTGAATGCTCGAAGGCTCCGAAAAGTAGAGCTCATTTCTGGTGCTCAATACGCTCTTGGCTCTAAACGCCGCAGGAATATACACTTTTTCCCCCAAAAAGAGAAAAAAAAAGGGGG
>JALHBY010000071.1:134360-170744 GCA_024340155.1 Tolypocladium pustulatum
CAGACCCTCATGCTGGCCAAATTATGTTTTCCGCCGGGACCCTTGCTCAAGTTTCCAACCGCCTTTTCTGTACACGTAACTTGAGACGACATGATCCCGTCACTGCATGTTGTCGAGCCACGCCCCAGGGTTCATCCACGTCGATGACGCTCCGTCAATGTAAAACTGCAGCTCCCCCTCGAAGCCGTCATTGCCAGGCCCCAGCTGGGGATAGAAAGGCGCTGCACCGCCCGGCGCACTCATTGCGTAGGGAGGAGCGCCCGGCTGATGCGTGTCAAATGCTTCGATGAGCATGCCCAGCCCGTCCACAGGCTGGCGGCCAAGCGCTGGGTGATTTTGCTGCGGAGACATGTACATGGGGTGAGGGCCCTGCTGGCGGTGCTGTTGATGTTGGAAATTTGCTTGTTGCGGTAGGACTTGGGGAAGCGGTTGCGGTGCTTGGTATTGCTGCGGATTGTGGTGGTTAAGGGGATTCAGGGCGTGACCGTTGGTAGAGCCCGGGAAAGGCGGGATCATGCCGGTATGAGGAGAGTGTGTGCTCGTCGATGGGTGCATGTCGGGTTGTGTCCCAGGTCTGGGCAGCACAGCATTGTCAGGCAGCGGGGGGACGAGTGGAAGGGAGGGCATCTGGCGTATGGCACGGGGGACAGGGTCCTTGCCGTCATCCATGCTCCCCTCAGTCGTCAGCGTATCCGACTGAGGGTCCAGGGAGAACTTTTCCAAGGCATCGACCCAGCGCCCGGCCAGCGGCCAAACCTCCTTGCATTCTCTCAAAATGGTAATGATGCGCTGAAGCATCGCCGGGCCATCGCGTGCTAGATTGGCATCTTGGCAAACTGCCGAGACGTCAGACTGTACATGTGTGTAGGAGCACCCGATTGGACTTACGCTTGGGGTATTTGCAGATATAAGTGGAAAACAAGCCGCAGCTATAAACGCAAAAGGCAGCAATTTGAGCGCCGACGCTCTCGTCAGGGGTCCGGTCCGTGAACTGGGCATCCACTTGCTCGTACAGTTGTCGCACATTTCGGAACAATTCCTTGGAAAGCTCGGCGAAGAACACTTGTTTTTGGCCACCCTTGGGATCGGGCTTGATGACGCTGCGATGATCCATTAGCCGGACGATGGCAGGAACAGGGCGTAAGCCTAGCAATGCTTACTCTATCAGGTACGGCCTCCGCAGAACAATGTTGCACAGTCTGGTCATCATAGTCACGCAGAGATATGCCTGCGGCATAGTCAGCACTCAATCCTTGGTGTGTTGGAACCCCGCGAAGGCTAATTCCTACCAGATCTTGGCCCTCTGCCTTGTAGCCCTTGAGCAGAAAATTGCTCCACATGTGTTCGTGAGGCAGATTCTGCTCCCACTCCTGCAGCCTCTGAGCCATTCGCGAAAAATCGCTCGTTGGCTCCCATGGGCGAGAACTCTTGCTGTAGCTCACGGCGCGGCGTCCAACAACGCCCCAGAAGTGGTGGATCTGCATTAGAGTTGCAAACAAGGATCGATTCGGGTCTCTGATTAAAGCTGGATTTTCCGCCGCCGGTGGCGTGCCTTCCAAGGCGGCTCGCGATCGGGGCTCACGCCCGTGAGCAAAGTCCTCTTCGTTGCATGGCAAGAGAGCAGTTATGTCGGCTGCCGCAAGCGATACGGGAGACAGGGGGCCAGAGTGGAGGCTGTCTTGGCTGTGCAACATCCACTATCGTTCTCAGCGGTTAACTCTGAACTTTCTTCGTCGACAGGGGGTGAATAGTGGTCCATGCTCACCAGTGTCCGCCGGGCCGACTCTGCACGTATGACCAAATCGGGTGTGGGATTCTGCATCTGGTACGTCTCCTCCCTGTGGAGCTGCATCAACGCGGCCATGCGCATCGAGATACCCATGTTAATCTGAATTCGTCGATGCAAGTCAGTGTCCCATAACGGTCAAATTACACATCTCCCTCCTTCTTGACTTACGTAGCTCTTGTTTCGCAGCCCGCTACCTTGCTGGGCGATGCTCAGGAGATAAAATGCCTGGCATCTCTCCAAAGTTGGCTCTTGATAAATCTCACCGATGGCGATGCTGGAGGCCCGCTCCATGAAAAACTCGGCGGCCTTGACGCCGGTGCCATACCGGAGTTTCAGCGAAGGGCTGAGCCGTGCCGAGATACTAAGAACGCTGAGGAGCAGGAACAGGTTGACCGAGTGGTGATCCTTTCGCAATCGTTCCGGATACTGCTGTTTAGGAATGAAGCCAAGTTGGAAGTAGTACCGGGTGAAGCGGTTGACGCCGTCAATAAGGTCGTCAAGAGGCGGCAGGCTGTCCCAGTCCTCTGCGGTCTGGGGTCGGGCGACATGCCCGTCGAGAATACTGCGCCGAACCTTTGCAGTGCTGTCCTGCCGGCTGGCAGCCTTGTCGGCCCTCGTCCGAGGGTGCCGGTAGTCGCGGTCATGATCTGGCTGGCCGCGAACCGGGAAGATGCTTTCGTTTGGATGAGCGAGCCGTCGCATTTAATGCCGGGAGAGACATACCATTGTTCTGCAGGAATCTGGGCCTCGGCACAGGACTTACAAGGAGGTTGACCTTTGTCGTGGATACACTTGCTCCTCATGCGTCGGCATCTACACTGCGGGTAAGCATCCAGCAAGGCACACTGTCGAGGGTCCGGACTGACCTCCGACAGGCAATTGGAGCCCTCCGCTTGATGGACGGGGCATTGCCGGCGGCTCCCCCAGCTCCGCCGGCCTCGCGCTCGATGGAGCCAGTGGCAGAGCCTGATGCGGACCCGGCAACGGACCCGGCGTTGATGCCGAAGGCCGGGCTGGGCCCAGCAGGGTCCATGATGGAAGTCGTGCGCAGACAGGCAAGGGCAGGCAGATGAGATGCAGGGCTGATTGGCGTGCGGGTGGCTGTTTCGTGTGGTGCTGGCTGGGCGTTCTCCAACTGCACAGCGGGTCGCGACTCGCGCCGCCGTCACGTTGCCTGCCGGGACGAATGGAGTTGAGCTCCAGCCGCGAGCGGCCGGCAAGGGAGCTATGCAGAGGTCAATTAAATTGACACTCACGCACGCGAGCAGTCAAGCGGCTTGGAGCCGCCAGCAGTCGGATTCCTGCGACGACACGGCAGCATCGCCAGCGGCTGCGAGGTTTCGTGACAGATTGTAGAGTCGCAGCGCAGCGCAGCGCAGTGCAGTGCGGGTGACGGAGCAACCCTGGGCTGGGGGGAAGGAGAGGACCCAGCAGGCAGCACACGTGACCGGCATCGGTGAGAGTTCCTTGGACTGGACATGTCCGGGTCCCGACAGGACTGACGGAGGCTCTACGAATCGCGATTGATATTCAATGCACTGCAAGGGGCTCGCAGCACATGCTTCGCCCGGGAAACCTGCAGGAAACGCCGTAAGTGCCCTGGCTGGTTGTTGTGCTGCCTTGTGGCTGTCTGCGACTTGTCTGACGGGAGCTGCCGAGTTGACGATAACGCCATCGCCCTGCAGCGGCAGTGACTGACTGGCCCCCAACTTGTCGGCATTGGCCGGCCCGCCTGTGCTTTGCCGTCAATAATACACGTGCATGCTCATTTCGCTCACACGAACGGCAATGATGGCGTTATTAATGCAGCTCAAATCTACTGCCCCGGCATGAGCGGTCGCCGGTGTTCGTACTGGGGACGCGCGTCTCCCAACAATGACTTTGCTTCATTTAATTCTTATTCTCGATAGCGTGGATGTAGCCTGGATCAATTTGAGGATATTGCGAGTTGGATTGACTTCCGGCGCGCTTTCTATTTTGGTTGGATTGGACTGTGAATCGCGGACAGACTGGTCGACACCTGGCCATCGGGGCGCTGTTATTTGCGGTCGCGGCACTCTGGCTGAAACATCATCTTATGTTGCTTAAACATTGGATGACTTTGTTATCCCCTCGGTTCGTAAACATGCGGCAACACACAGACGGAGTACTGAAGCTCATGACGACGGTCTTGGCGGTATTCAGTACGGTTTGCCTGCAATTGACCCTTGTGGTCTGGCGAGCCAGTGGAGAAAGCCTCCCGTTGTAAATATTTGTCCTTTTTCGCTACAGTCCGACTTGGAAAGATCATCTCACTGCGCTGTTGACGACACTCTCGACATCGCCTGTTATCAGTTTCTACCTTGCAGTAAGCTCCCATCTAAAGTGTTGCACGAACGAGTTGTATGCACGTTTCCTGCGGTACCAAATGAAACCAGACCATTGGGGTTACTTTAAACATCGTTTGATCGCGTCGGCATAAACCTCCAGGGTAAATACTGCTTCGCAAAGGTGGCGCTACTTTGCTTGGACAGGTAGGACTTCCCGGTGTGGCGATCCGTAGAGCAGTCCACAGTCTCTTTAAGACGGCAGAGGAAGGCATGAACAAAGCATCGTACAGAAACTTGCTCACTCAGGGGCATTCAGGTACATGCAATGCTGCGGTGATCGGCTTTGAGGAGTCATGCTGGTGGAAAAGTCCTGTCAAGTGAAGGCTCATTAGTTGAAGCTTGGATCAGTGTCAGGCAGGAGCGCGATATCGCTGTTTGAGGCGGAAAGCAACGGCGAAAGTGGGTCAATCATCGGCTTGAGCTGCACTCAGGTTGCGCTGACTGGTCGATGACAAGGTCTTGAGGTTCATGATCTCTATAAGGGTCGAATATTGAACATGAGCTGCACAGAATTGGCGAGGTCTCAGGTATTCCATATTGTTGTGCTCATCGTTGCAATTTGGACAGAAGCGCCTTGTTCATCTTGCCTTGTTGAACAATGCTTATTCAAGGTTTCAATACGCATGGTGAGGACATGAGCCCTTCGAGCTATCAAGAAGTAGATTAGTGTCTTTGTTCCAAGTGGTAGAACTTTGATATTGAGGCAGCATTTACAAGCATGGTGCTGCTGGCTCCGGTAAACGAGCACAAACATTCCAAGAAATCACGGGCTGCCGGCATCGAACCATACTCCAATGAAGGCCACCTGTTCATGCCAAGACATAGACGACTGCCTGACAAAAAGTTTTCTTGCCAAACATCAACCACCTACCTTAGTTTGCTCTGCCTCTCACGGCCCAAGTAGTCGCCAGCGGCCCTGTTGCCTGACCATCAAGGCAGCCAGTAGGAGGCCTGACAGTGAGCAAGTGTTCCCTACGCCCACCTCTTCTGCCATTTCAGTGACCAAGTGTCTACCACTACGCGTCTCGCAGCGTGACCACCTTCATCACCACTCACTTTCGCGTTTGTTCACCGCAATCCCCTCTTTCCGGACTGCCATTTGACACCACTGCCACATATCTCAGCATCGTCACCGCGTGGTGCGGAACGTAGTTGAGCGGCGTTCTTCATGTCAAACTTTTAGTTTTATACCATCTATATCTCGGGCGAACAGATTCTTTGACTGGGCTATCTGCTCTCATTCTCGAAAATGTTCTACAGCCACGATAGTAAGCTACCCGCGAGAAGTCGTTTGTCTTACTAGATGCTCACTGTGCGTCCAGTCTTGACCAGCAGCCAGTATGGCGTGGCAACGATCTGGTAGGTCCACCACGTTCTATCCGCAGCATCGGCATGCATATATTAACTGACTTGACTTCCAAGGCTCGCCGCAACGATTAGCAAAGGCAACAACGTAGGGGCTGGGGCCTTTGGACGATTGTCACGCAAAGCCGTCCAAGGGGTCAATGTGCCCAAAGCATGCGAGATCATTATCAACCCGGGCGCTCCCCTGGCGCTACGCCTACAGGGCAGTCTTCTTTACGGCGTTTCACGCGTCTTCTCCCAGCAGTGCAACTACGTCCTCTCTGATGCGTCGAAGACGCAGTCGGACATGATGACTTTCTTTCGCGTTCTGCAGACAAACGTGACAGACCCGAAGGCTGGAAAGGCAAAGTTAGTAATGCATCGCTTCGTTGCCGGACAAATCGGAGACAGAGACTGACGTTTGAATGAAACAGACGCCATCTTATCATGCTCGAAGACGACCCGGCATTTGACCTTGCGAGTGCGCTTCCTGCGCTTGAGCTGCTCCGTGGCGACAAGAAATTGTTCGGCATTCCGAGCCAGGGCTCAGTGAGCAAGTTCTCGCAAATGACACCTCGCCGCGGTTCAAGCCAGACATCCACCAACAACCAAGCCTTACTCCCCTTCGACCACTTTCCCTCGTCCCATCGTGGCGTGACGTATCCGCCGCCTTCCGAATTTGGACATTCAAGCTCACCTCTTGCAAAGCGTAACCGCGGATCAGACGTCATGCCGGAGTTTCAGCCGTTTGGCGACGATGATCTGGGCCCGATCACTGGGATTGGCCTTGACTTTGATGGCGATGGCAACTTGGTCGGCATCATGGAAAACGACCTCGAGCTGCCCGAGCTGCCTCCACTTCTCGATTCAAGTGCCAACCGCATCCAAGGCATTCATGCTGGCGTGAATGCACCGGGAGAAGCTGAGGAGGAGCTCATCCTGACTGAAGGAGATGAGCCGGTGCTGATCATGGGTGAAGAGCCTCTCCCTGACGCGGATGCGTTTGCAGTGCAGCTTACGGGCAGACAAGCTGATGGCTCTTATGCCAACAACACCGAAAGCGCCAAGAGCTCCGAAACTGTGCAGAAGGTCGCTAAGAACCGTCGAGGACGCCGTCGCAAGGTTCAACTCATGCTCGACCAGACCGACCACGTCTCTCGCACAGAGTTCCGCAGCTGGAGCGAGAACTATGTGGAGAACATGGACGCAAGCCGCAAGCGCGTGAAGACAACCACCAAGTCACAGGCCAAAAACAACGCTCTTGCGTTCCTTTACGGCAATAGAATCGCCAATATTGGCATCGCAAACCGCAATCTAGGCGCTCCTCACCCGCTGGCGGAGGATTT
Source organism: Tolypocladium pustulatum (assembly GCA_024340155.1). Lineage (NCBI taxonomy): Eukaryota > Fungi > Ascomycota > Sordariomycetes > Hypocreales > Ophiocordycipitaceae > Tolypocladium > Tolypocladium pustulatum. The sequence continues at coordinate 141,209 of JALHBY010000071.1, forward strand.
TGCAGGCGAGGGTCTGAGAGCCCGCCTCCAAGGGCTGGATCCGGATGGTATTGACCATGGTGTTGGTGAGAAGCGAGGCAAGCGACGCAAGTCAGGCGAGGCGTTTGAAAGTGAATCTTTGAACGAAGAGGGACGGCGAAATGTAAAACAGCGGGTTGAAGAAGAGGTCGAGTTCGTGCGTGGCGACGACCAGGGTAATGACGACCTGCTGGTGTTTGGTGATGAGTCTGCCCCTGAGATCGGCATGGACGCCCCAGCCCCCTTGGACGACCGACACACATCTTCCATGATGCCATGGAGCCAACCTCCTTCAAGCATCCGGGGTCTGGGCAGCGCTCAAAGACCGGCGCCGTCTCCTAGCCCTCTGCATGGGCATGGCAGCATCATCGGCTCCATTGAACGCCACAGCGACCCTGCCGAAACGCCGCTGAGGGACGCTGGCTTTGGCTTTGGGGACTCGTCCATTGACTTCAGCGGCGTCATTGGCGCCCTTGACTTTGGTCGCGGGAGCGATACTCGAGCAGTCCTGGCGGGTCTCGACATTGCCAGCCAGGAGTTCTTGGACTACACTACAGAGCGGGCTATCGAAAAAGGGGCGACGCGCGACAGCGACGCGGAGCACCGTCGCTGGATCGAATTTGACGACCTTGTTCACCCGGAGATGCATAGCAAAGCCGTGGCAGCACAGGCATTCATGCACGTTCTTTCCCTCGCGACCAAGAATGCCATCGCAGTTGAGCAAGTTGGTGCCGAGAACAACGTACCTTTTGGGGCGATCCGCATGGGCATCGTCGTCGCCAACGCAGAAGCTACGCCAGTAGACGAGCTCGCCTAGCCTATACGTGAGCGGCGCGATACTAGGCTTGAGCAACTGAGCTCGGTAAAGAGTCAACAAAACGTTGACATGCGGTTTTAATCACACGGGGGCAACTTGAAGGTTGGAAGAGCAGTATACGGAGCACGGTATTTTATGGGACTTCTCGTCAGATTAAAAGGTGTGAAGGTGAGCGCAAGGGCGCATTCACCTAATTAGCTAAAGGCTTGATGATATAATTACGAGTGGCCACGCAATAAGAGGCAGCCTCTGCTATTCAGGACCACCTCGTTAGGTAATTCTCTTTTATAAAAACAAGGCTATTATACATCGTCATTGATATACTCTTAAATAATATTGTAGTATATTATCTAATAAAAGGCATGCTAGTTTTGTTGTTAATGGTACTGGCCCTTTAGGGTAGTAAAAGTAGTCTAGGCCTATATGGCTTATAGAAGCTGCCATCGGCTATACTAGCGGATATCTGCTGTAGGGACCAGTCTTCATCTCTATGGCCTACACTACAACGTGATTCTTCCTTGTAAGAAACCACTTGCTATTTAAGCACGCTGCCTTCTCGCATCCCAAACATACGCACTCCACCTGCCTTGACGGCTTTAACCCTCCATCTAGGTGCTCCTGAACGATTTGAGCTAGCGCTGATATGAAGACCTGGCTCCCGTTCAAGCTTGCAGCGCGTGTGATGGTGTCCGCAAGGCCCGAATCTATGATTAGCTCCTGATCAATTTCGTAGTGTCTCTACGTGATCTGATGTGAAAGAAATAGGGACTAAGATGATATCCTTCTTCCCGCTTTTGATGAGACATTCGACTGTATGAGCGGTTTGCGGTCCCAGCCATGGCTGAAAGCCAAACTTAGATTGCCAGCAGATACGGAACGGGTTCGAGAATTTGAGGCGCCGCATGACTGCATGGGCCGACGCAGCGACTTCAGTAGAGTAAGAGTCGCCTATTCGGCGTCAGTAGTGATCACAGTAGGGACGAATAAGGCGTAGAGTACCTTTATTCACGGCGCTCATGGGCTGGCTGTGTGCGGAAAATATGATGATCACGTCACGCCTCCTGTTTTCTGGGTATGTTTCGAGCTGACCCTCGATATTCCTCGCGAACGCATCCACGAAGCCGGGATGGGTAGGCCACCGATCAATGAAACTCCACTGGATGCCGTGTCTACCTGTCGCTCTGCCTTCCAACCTAGCGCGCAGCCGGCAGAGCTCGTTAAAAGAGCTACCTGTTGTTCCACACGAGTATTGCGGGTATTGTGAAAAGACGATAACCCTGCCCCGCTCGCCAAAGCCATCGGCAAGAAGCGCCGCGTATGTGTCTTCTATCAATGGTTTGGCGTAGCGGAACGCGACGTACGGCTTGTGCGGTCCCGTCGCCGGAGACATGTCGTCAAGAACTTTGCATACTTCACTTGCCTGATACTCCGACCATCGACGAATGGGGGAGCCACCGTCAATGGCATTGTACTGCTTCTGAATCTTGGATGTTCTCATGCGTGCAATGATCGACGCTACGTAAGGTTGGAAACGGCCTAAGGGAATCAAGTCGGAGTCTGACTGCTCGAAAGGACCATCGTCAAGATTTATTAGTCATGTACATTTGTCTTTTTGCTTGTCGTTATTAGGACACTTACGAAGAGCCTGTGGAGATAATCGCCTACTTCGTTCGTCGTTGCTGGGCCGCCCATGTTGAGGAACACGATGGCTGTTGGGCCCGTGGACGCTCGAGAAGTCGCACGCGCCTGAAGGCGGCTCGCAACTGCGGATCTGCGCAAAAGCCCAAAGGCCGAGCGTTTTGCCCATGAGAAGAGCATGGTCGGCGGTGACGACGCGAGGGATTTCGAACAGTTTGCGAGAGGCTGCCTGAATGCACGAAGAGGCCCTAACGTGTCACATTCGACAAGTTTTCCTTTCTTGCTAAGTGAATATTTCACGTGGTGGAATCGAAATCCCAAGGCAAGGGTAACATCGAGAGGAACCAATCACGTAGGTCAAGCCACAGGCAATCGGGTGTATAGGGGTATTGTTGTCGATTGAGTCAACATTGCGTTCGTGTTTGTATCGTCAGGCCTTGACAGCAACTCTGATCGCACAAATGATACCAAACTGCTGGACACCAGGGTCACAAGTATTTGTAGTCCGTAGTTAGAGAGAGAATGGCCGACGCCGGTGCAGAGACTCGTCCAATCTCGACCTTGGGGCAGATTCACAGTAATGAGGCTTTGCATGATTTTGGATTTGTCTAATGAGTACGCATCCCTTCCTTATCGTTGATCTTCTCTGCTACTATCTGCGAGGCTCAACGATCAGAGTAAGAGTCGAAGAACCGGGTTTTTCACTCCGGTGACATCTTCGAGGCGTTAAATCTCGGCCTCAAGCTCTGCTTCGAGGCCATTTACGGAATGAAGCGTTGATTTGAGCGTTCCAGAAATGTCCAAGCAGTTCAACAGGTGTTGCTTTTCTTCCGCCTACAGCGTTTTACATCCTCCGTTCAATCCTGTTGGACGTTGACGAAACATACCAATTATGTGGCTCCGGAACCTCGAGTCGCCCTCGAGGCAGCAGACGATTGGGAACGAGAATTTTCCTTCATCCAAGTCTTCGCAAGAACCTTTCTGATCTTTGTAAAGGTTTGAACTCAGATTCATGTAGTCGTCGCGGATCTGAAAGAAACGACCAGAGAGCAGGGAGAGCTGATCCAGAGATACGCTGTCCTGAAGTTGACTCTCGCTACGCATCAAGCCAAAGAGCATGCGAAACATACCACCCGTCTTGTTGTCAATCATGTTGAGGTACTCGTATTTTGTGGGACAGTGCAATTGAAACTTCCAGGATAGGTCGAGGCTCTGTCCGAGGTCTAAGTTCTCCAGTTCCTCCAAAAGTAAGTCCACGGCTGTTGGGCTTTGCAGCCGCCTCACATTTTGCACTGCTCTAACGAACATGGAATTGGCACTGTTGATAGCCTGCGAGTGGCCGAATATGATGTGCACAGCTGGTTTTCCCCTTGTTGGCGAGTTGTCTTCAATGTCGTCCAGGATCAGCGACGCGTCATGAAGCAGCTGGACAGTCTCATGGATGACTTGCTGCGATTCTCCAGGGACGTGCATCCAAGTATTCAGGGCCTCAATGAAAGAACCTCGCACGCCCTTTGACGGCATCGAGCGAATGTAATCACCCGGATCCATGAGCGCTGTGATGTCTGGCTTTCGCCAGAATGAGAGGCCTCTCAATAGTTGCTTCGCAGACGGCGAGGCCTGACCAAGCTCTTCGTCCGTCGTTTGAGACTCATCCTTTTTAGACAAAGTTGACGCAGATAATGGCGTGGTTTCCGCAAGCTCCGTGTCAGGCGTATTGGGATATAATATCGCATCGGCCGTGGTAAAGCCAGACTCATCGTTTTCCACTGCCCAAGAGTGGTGACAAGGGCATCGAGTGCACCAGTAATGGTTTCCACCTGGAATGATGCCTGCATTCTCGATTCAACGCCCTGAGGTCCAACGAGCAGGCCGGATTGATCTCGTAAAACTTGGTTTTGCGATCGACAAACTCCTCTTCGAACTCCACGACCATTTTTTTAGATCGCCTGGCGAGCACTTTCAACTAATGAGCCCTTGGTTCTCATCATCAATTCCACAGCATTGACTATTCTGCCAAGACCGGTCTTCTGTGCGGCAGCATACTCCCTGTCCCAGCTGTAGTAGTCATTGGTCAACACGAGAGCATTATTGGCTGAATCGAAGATGGACTCGACGGAGTCAACATCTTCCCTGGTGAGACTCAAATTCATGCCAAAGCGTACCATGGACCAGAAGGGACTTGAAGAGTCAGCGAGGCTGTTAAATCTGAAAATAAATAAGAAGCATAAACTCACTCCACCTCAAATCCTCAGTATTTTGATGCTCCATGACTGCCAACCACTTGGTGCGATATGAGTCTACCATGGCAGTTCCTTTACTTCGATCAATATTGGTAGCCTCCAGAAGGAATTGAGCAACAAGCTTTTTCAGCTTGTGTGACTTTGACCCAACATCAAGCTGCCGCGTATCGCCAATGTTCAAAGCTTCTCCAAGCTCACTGTGCTCTATGACGGCTTTCTCATAGTTCATTTCCTCTGAGCTGTCTGTAGAGTATATCAGTGCTATCCTGTTAAGCCATGAGGAGCCTTGGGACTTACCGTCATGTATCAGTCCCAAATCGGTTAGATAGTGAGAATACCAATCCGGTCGGGGAGGCTCTCAGGAAAGACGAAGGAACACCAATTGCCCAGTTCACAAAGGCAAGTATGCAATTCGTTTTCGCAGTTGTCTCCACTGGGATTTCCAGTCGGTAAGAAGCCTGTGCGTCGCTTCATTGGCAAGATCATCGCGCTTGTTGATGCGCACCGGCAGAGCGGTGAAGCTCCCGGTTTTGGAAACCTCGTCTGAGTCGACAGCACAAGAATGAATGAAAATCTGGTCCATTGCTAGTAAATGCGGACTGGCAGGCCAGTTATCTCATATGAACGAACGAAGCAGAGGTTGAAACGCTATATAGGTCAAATGAGCTATGCTGGGCTGCTCGGCAGTTTTGAAGCTGCGTCACTGGGGAAAGCTGCCGCCCCGTTGCCCAAGCACGTAGGGCAACTGCACTTTCACATGGAAATTCAGACAAGGCAGAATTTTCTTTCTCTTTCGTAATAACGTTGCAATAAACAAGGTTTCGAAGCGACCCGCAAGCTTGCAAGCCAAGAGACCAACAACCAACACCTGCTATAGTCCAAGTACAGGTACAAACCCATAATATTCCACAATCAAAGTAACCCCGTAATCAATAACTAAGACAACCAACAGCTAAGAGTCCGTCGTCAAGCCCGATTGATTCACTTATGCCCGATGAGGAGTCTCCGAAGTCAAGAGAAGAGGCCATGCCAAGACGGCACAATATCCACGTGGCTAATGTTTGGAGCGGAGCTCCACTGAAGAGGGACCAGCCGCCTCAATCAACCATGCCCAGCCAACAGGTGGATCAAACAAGGACACTCGAAACCTTTCCGTAATTGTAAACCCCTCGGATTTTAGCACATTCGTACACGCGTTCGGTCACAAACCACACGAGGTCATCGGCAACGTCATTGTACGGCCGGAGAGGGCAATGAACGTAGCACCAGCCAACGAAGGTCCACCCAACATGAGAATCTATAGTCACAACGAATCGGCGCAGCTCCCTCACGCGCCAGGTTACATCTTCTTCTATGGTCACCGTGTACCTGACAACGGAGCTGGCGGCGAAACTCCTAGCTCCTCGTCCCTTGAGTCGTTTCATCGCGCCAACCAGGAGATGCCGGCGTTCGTCGCTGATCTGGCCTCGAAGGGAGTTCTCAGTATTGTCACGTATAAGACGGAGAAGCAGTACCCAGGGGCATCAACAATGCGCCAAGCATTCGGCAAGGAAGTGCTTGAGAATGATGGATGGGAGACTCGCCGCACCAAAATGGAAACGGAAATTGGGCGGTATCTCCGCGGACCTCACACGTCATGGGAATGGCTCGAAAGCGACGAGCAGGGCGCAACCCTCGTTGTTACACACCGCATACCAGCCATTCGCTTGCAGCCTAAAACGAGCCTTCCGGCTCTTTTCACTGGTTTGGCTGCCTACTGGAAGAATTTTGAGCTCCTTCAGGCCAGTAACAGTGACGTCGCTAGGATTCGTCGCGAGTCCATGGTACAGTATTACGGAGACGGCAGCGTCATTCCCAACGAGTATTTGGCCCGCCTAGCCACTATTACTGATGGGATCCGGGTACTACATGCCTGGGAACAGGGAGATGTACTAGTCTACGATAATCTCGTGGCACAGCATGGACGCGAGCCTTGGATCGGGGGTCAAGGTGGCCGGGTCGTTCTTGCTAGCTTGTTTAACTATGTAGACGTACCGGACGCATATGGAGAGGCAGACTGGGCTCAGATAACTCCAGCATTAGATACGTAAAGTGTTTTTTTTTGAATCTTATAGAGAGCAAGTATACTTAGGCCTGGAGAATCTTATTTTTTTTTCGATCTTAATAGAACTGGGCCCTAAATACAGGCGGATTTATTTAAGTTTTTCTTCATCTTCCTTCATTATTAAAAACTACCTTATCAAATAGGAATAAGCTATTATACATCGTTAATTATATACTCCTAAATAGTACTATAGCGCATACCGTAATAATAGATATTTCGGGATGGGGTTACAAACCGCCTTTTTCCCCCTTGTTTCTTTCTGGGATTTGAGACGAGGGCATGAGCTATGGAGATACAATACGGGATTGGGTGGAGATACCGTGGAGGATTCATTCCTCTGGGGAGCATACGATTTGCCGGAAAAGGGGCATGTTTATTGATTGAAGGCCAGTCAAGGAGGCGCAAACCATCTCGGAGAATCCAAACGTAAATCGGCGCAGACGCAACTAAATAATGCAAGTTTTTTGATATTATCATCTCTCGTAGCTCATAAAAGGCAATCATGATACAATCCTACGGTCATACATCAAAGACATCGTCTTCTTCCGCTGCACCCTCGCGGTCTTCAAAGTTCATGTACTCGTCATCGCCATCCGCGGCGTCGCGAGCCATAACCATATTCCAGGCTTCTCGGACTGGTGCCAGGACGGAGTCATCAAAGGCAAGGCCGAAAGGTGGGACACCAAAGGTGCCAATCTTGTCATCTACGGTAAAAGTGGTTGCACCGCCTCTTTGCTCGTACTGTAACCGGTACAGTTCCTTGGGGGGGCCCTGTTCCGGCGACGCGACAGCAAGGAGAGATGAAAGCGCCACGCCCAGCAAATCTTTCGACTTGGGAGTGGAGACTGCGCTGAGGTATATTGTGCCTTGAAGTTCGGTTGAGTCAGCCATGTGTCCAAGTCAAACGTTTCACAACAAAAGGATGATTTGGGTGTGCATCAGGTTGTCAGAAGATTGATCGTCATTGTAAATCAGACAATGTAGATAAGTATTCGTTTTTCGTGATATCATCCGAACACAGGAAGTGAAGATAAGAGAACTGTAGTACTCACATTGTCCAGTAGGGCATTCGCCAGTATCGCTGGAATGCACCAACGCGTATATCGGGAACTCTGAAGTGGTACCGTCCGAGGTCGCGATCGATTCGGCAGGGAAAGCCACCACTGCCACACAAGGTGTTGGGGCGCCCTCAATTGTCGACTCGAACAGCGCTGACAAGTTTAAGTTGACGACGGCAGTAAGTCGGCTCACAGTGCAGCTCTCGCCTATAGGCTTGCTCGATCCTTGGACCAAGGCCTTGGACTGAATTGCAACACCATTTGAGAGCGTGATAGAAACATCTTCCTCGTCATCAGTATTTTGAACGTCCGAAATGCCGGTGCCGAGCATGTAGACTGCGCCACCCACAGCACCTGCACGACAACCCACTTGGGCAACCTCAGACAAGCCTCCCCATTTGGGATAAACGGCGGCAAAGCCTGAACCGAACACGCCCATAGAGGTCAAATGCCGGCTGATCGCGGCAAGGCCAGCTTCAACAGAGATTTTGCCATCGAGGCTGAGTGTCAGGGTGATGATGTACGACCGCAGATCGGGGTCCAACTTGAACTCGGACTCGAGAAAGCTTGCCAAAGGCTCGCTGGCTCTAGGTCTCCACAGCTCGTTGTGCGTCGCAGATTCGTAATCAAGAACAAACTTGAGGAACTTCATCAGCGACCGCTTGGCCCGAGCCGGTATGGCCGTGTCGGCAAAGACATCCTCTCGAGTTGATGGTATCCGACTGAGGGATGGCGTCGGCGTGGACTCGCAACTAGGCTTGTAGATGTAACAGGATCCAACGGCGAGGAACTCGATCTGGCGAAACGCTTTTGATGAGACAAGCAGCGAGAGGAGCTTCGAGCGTGCATGAACCAGCTGTGGCGCGAGCGCCAGGCTATAGGCTCGCGAGAATGACAGTCCTTCGCCTTCCTTGGTCACCTGCGCCGCCACGAAGACTTCCTCGCCGTCAGCCTCCCGACACTTCTTCTCCGCCCACTCCTCAGCCTCCTGCAGGCTCAGGGCAGCCTCGTGCCCGCCATAGTACTCGTTGGAGTCGACATGGAGGACATTCTTGCCCGATCGCGACAGAGCCCTTTTCAGCGGCGCAAGCTGGGTCAGTCAGAGGGAGGACAGCCAAGCCAATGGAATCCGTGCTTACAGGGCGAGAAGGGACTGTTGGAGCCCGGTGCCGCTGATCACTACATCCCACTTTGTGTCTGAGAGGGATTCCATGGTGGTGGAAGTGAAGAGACAGGCAGAGGAGGAAGAAGAAAAGCTGGCTTTTGTTCTGGGTCCGGGCGGCTGGTTTTTGCATCGCCGAAAGATGCTGTGGTGGGGCAGTAAATCAATTGTTAGTGGCTGACTGGCCTGTGCGCTTCCCATATCTACCCTGCCAGCGGAGCCGTCAATTTTTGCTTCCCTTTCTACTCTTCAACCCGCTCCATCTTGACGCGCCGCCCTGAACGCCGATGTGCCTGTGGCGTCGCGAGCTCATAGAGAATTCATTTTTTCTATGTGGAGCGGTAGATTGAGTCGTCGGCCGGTATCTACTGCCCTAGAATAAAGTCTGAAAGGGTAGTTCGAATGGCTGGCACATGCACCGCACTCGTATTCGTAGCCTGTCCAACTGTGGCAGACGAGGACACTGGCATCGTCCACACCGTGGCGATGAGCAACAGGGTTGGGCTCGACTGCATTATTTACATTATCAGGGTATCATTGTCCTCATTGACCAGTAATTGCTGCGGCAACATCCTTCCACCGCTTGCCCGCCATTTCCAGCAAACCCTTCGACCTTAAGTGCTTCGGCGACAGAACAACGCCCCCGTGCTTGGAGATGGACAATATCCTCGTGGCGCCGCCCTCGCAGTCGACCACAATAGTGACGCTCTCGTCACACAATGACTCCTCCAGTCTGTCCGGGTCAACCAAGAGCCAGTACCTGCCGTCAGTCGGCCGGTCAGTCTCCTTGCCGGTGAAAACTGCGGCCGTGCAAGCCACGGGCATGCCGTTGAGTTTAAGTGGGCTCGGATCTTTTCTGGAGCAAACGACGAGTTCCCTATCCCCGTCGTAGCGTGCCGTTGGAATCTTGGTGTCTCGTAGGGCAGCCACCGTCGCTGCCCAAGCCGCGTCGAAAGGGTTTCCGTCGAATGAGATGAAGAAGATGTCGATGTAAAGGACCCAGTAAGCCGCAACATACTTCTCGCCGTCGTCCGGGCTATCATCGCCATCTTCGCCCACCTGCATCTGATCCTCCGCAGACGCCAATTGCTCCGAGGGCCTCGTGTGCCATATCCGCAGGCCGTCGGGCTGGATCAACTTCGAGCTGTGCAGAAGAGAATATATTCTCGTGCTCAGAGTCTGCGCGAGAGTCGTAGGAGGGACGCCAGGCAAAAACTGAGGCGCCGAACCCGTGGCCAGCTCAATGTTAGGGACCAAGAGGTCATAATCCTTGAGCTCTGTTTTGGTATTGGATTCGCGGTGGCTGGGAATGTTCGATGTCAAGATGGATTCGGCTCGAACCCCACAGATGACCGTAGTGTCCCCCATGCGCACGACGGCGCTGCCGTTGGCATGCGACAAGCTCGAAAGATTGACTGTGGGCGGCCGGACCTCATCGGGAGCTCGACCGCTGCTTCTGGCTGGCGGAATGTCATCGTCGGAGGGCTCGAGGTTGGCGAGGAGGTACGGATGTGGAGAGAGCTTTGCAAATGTGGCGCGCGAGAGGCCAACGTCGGGCGCCATGGTGTCCTTGCTTCTGGCTACGTTTCGGAAGGTTTTGTAGCTCGAGCTGTGACGGTAAAAAGAAGTCAAGAGAGGGACAATGGAGATTCGCCGCGGGCTGGTTCGTCGATGCGTTTGATGCTTGAGAAAAGTTGGCGCGCAGCCTCGCGGGGCGAGGAGACGCTGTGGCCAATGACATAAGGCGGGGCACGAGGCTGGGTCCGACTTTGTTCGAGGAACCAAGCAATTGCCACAACACAACTTCATTTCGTGCAGCCCTCCTGTCTATGCAGGGTCGTCGCAATCAGGAAGGGCAGATGCTGGATATTTTGCGCTTCCAATTACTACGTTCGTGTTGATAGAATTACGCCCTGGCTGATTCCCCGAACAGTACTCTCACTCGAATGCCACTAAATCTAGCGGTGACAATCAAGACGACTTTGCAGAGAGAAATGAGATTGGTCGTCGAAGCGCTCGGCCAATTGCACTTTAGCATGGTCAACCGCAGCACTCTCATACGATGGCGAGCATGACCAAGAAGCGAGGTGCGAATCAACGGCACAGCTCCATGGCCCATCAGGCGGTGATGGAGGCGCAGAGCCGAGCTCCGGTCCTGCTGCAGGTCATCGACGCGGAACACTCCTGGTGTCGCCGTGTAGCAGTCGAGCTATCGAGGCCGAGTGATGATCTGCGACCATGAAACAAGTGCAACGCTGCGTTAGTTTAGACAATTCCAAGTGTCCGGGTACGCGGGGCACAAAAGACGGCATTCCGGTTCGGGGTGAAAGGCAGCTATCCGGAAGAGGCATTATCCCGATCGCTCCCTGTCGCTGTCACGGGTAAGAGTTGCAGGAGGAAGCATGAGAGTTGGTGATTCGGATTCGGGGCGTGCAGGGGACCAGGCCGGGTTCACTGCAGCTGTAGGGCACAGGCCATGGCTCGATAGCTCCAGGGCTTCAGAGCTCCAGGCTGCTCCTCATGGTAGCTACTGGCGGCGGGCGAATCAGCGGCTGTGTATTAGCGCCCGTCCCGCCTGTAGCCCCTGGCCGCCACGCGCGCCCACCGAATCAGGGGCCTCGACGCCATCACCGGCCAGATGCTGCACCAGTGACCCCACCTCCAACGACAGAACCCGGTCCGCATGCCCTTCCTTAATGGGCAGACCAGCCCTCCTTCTCCTCATGCTTCACCTTTTCAGCGAAGTTACCGTCGCTTCGTTGGCCATCGGATGCCCTGGCGGATACCCAAGGTCGGGCATCTCCTCAAGGGATGACCGACCACACGCATCCTTTCGAAAGGTTTCACTTCCCGGACGGGCGCATCATGGCTCTTCCAACTTCGGCCCCTCAAGGCTAGATCAACAAGTTAGTGACAGAAAGAAACCAGGCATTGCTTTGCAGACGAGTGTTTTGATATTCGGGAAAGGCGAAAGGGTAGTATTTGCAGATACAAATACGCAATTTGCTCTTTGGTCGGTATTCAAGCTTGACTGTCTCTGTTCTTCTATCGCTGAATTACTTGGCTACGGGCTGCTCTGCCGACACGTCCAGTGTTCTGCCCATCGCCCGCCGTTCAACCCCCTTTCGGACGCCATGCATGCCACCCACACTCTCCATCGCGCCAACTCATCCAGTCCCGGATCCCCGCTGTGTGACGATTCGTCCCTGTCCCGACTAGAGACCACATTGAGACCTGGCCAATCTCGAGGCCCGGTCAGCCGCTGGGTCTGTTCACACACCTTCGCCTGTCGTCCCGTTCCCGCCTCGTCATATCACCACTGACGACTGTGCTGACAGCTCAGTGGCCGCTTGGAAGAGCCGTCCCTCGAACGGTCTCTCTTATCACCCCTGCGCGCATCACAATCTTGCGTTTCCCCTCTAGAAACCCCTCCACCTTTCGATCCTCCAAGAACTTTACTCTCATCCAGCGGGCCGTGTCTGCCGCCTTGACGCCTGCCGACTTCACCTTCATAATCCGTTGATTTATACCCTGGTACCCTGCCGCCGTGAAGCCCCACCATCTCGCCTCTTGATCGATCTCCTCACCTCTGCTGCTAGCCCTACTTACGACTGTCTATATTCGCCCCTTGTTCGTGGCCAATTCTTTTACTAGAACTTGAAGTCGAGGTGCCCGGCATTTCTCGTTACTTTTGAACCGTTGCCCTCCCGTCGCTGCTGGCAGACTCTTCACAGGAAGTCTTGCGATCGCTGATCGAGATATTCTTACCGACGAGCAAAGACCTGCAACCTTAGCCCAAACCGTATATGTTGTCTTGAAGCAAGCCGCTGCTGCGCTTCGTGGCCAACTCCGGGCTGCGCAGGGCGAAAGCTGAATCGCTGGTCCAGGATGGCCGCCTTGTCGCCGCCCGCCGTTCGTGACATGGCTATCGAGGCAAGACGGACGCTCTCCGGCCTCGCCAAGCGCATCAGCATACCTTTCACAGCGACAAGCCCGCCCGGCCTCGTTCAGGCCAATGTCGTTGACCCGTGGTCTCAGTCCGGCAAATATGCGCTGGGCTGGACATACTTCGCTCTCGCCATCATGGCCAGCGTCATCGCGGTGCGCATCTGGCATTTCTGGCAAGACAAGATCCGCCAAGCCATCTACAAAAACCAAGTTGAGGAGCATCATCGCAAACTTTATAGCATTGACGCCGACTATGCCATGGCCTTGCAATCTGGCCAAGCTGGAGGGCACTTCTTCCCTGAAGGTGCCGGCCTCGGGTACAAAGAGTTCCATCCCAAGGCGCATTTCTCATCCGTGGGCTTCATCAATGACACGCTGGCACTCTTCCGCTGGGTCTTTTACCGCTCCATCCCCGACATTGTCTGGAGAAAACATCGTTTCACCTTCTCCTCACTTGCGGTGCTAGCATGCGCATTTATTGCCGTCGCGTTCGTCACGCTTTACTGCTTTCTTCAACAGCCGCTGTACTGGCAGAGTATCCAATTCGGCTCGCCCCCCGTTGCCATCCGATCCGGCATGCTTGCGGTGGCCATGACACCATGGATCATTGCGACGAGCATGAAGGCGAACATCGTGACCATCTTAATTGGCATCGGTCCCGAGCGGTTAAACGTCTTCCATCGGTGGCTCGGCTACCTATGCCTCTTCCTCTCTCTCGTGCATATGATTCCGTTCTACGTTCAGCCGGTGTGGGAAGATGGCGGTATGAAGGTATTCAATCAGCTCTTTCCCGATGGCAGCGGCGTCATCTATGGCACTGGAATCGCATGTATAGTGCCTCTGATCTGGCTATGCGTGGCTTCACTACCGTGGATCAGGAGGGTCGCCTACGAGTTGTTCGTCATTCTCCACATACCCGCCGGTATTATCTACGTTGGCCTCCTTTTCTGGCATACAAAAAACTATCTAATGACATGGAGCTACCTCTACGCCACCGTGGGCATTTGGGTCTTCTGCTACATGATGAGATTTTTCAAGCTCAACTGGACCAAGCCATGGCGCCTGGCATTCATGGTTGGCGATGAGGCAGCCATCACCCTCATGTCGGAAAACGCCATCAAAATCACGATTCCCACCCAGATGCGGTGGAAGCCGGGACAGTACGTTTATCTGCGAATGCCAGGCATCTCCCTTCTTGAAAATCACCCCTTCACCATCTCGTCTCTATGCAGCGAAGACTTTCCCTCAGAGTACGGTGACAAGTACCGGGACTGTGTTCTCGTTTTTAAGCCTTACCGCGGCTTCACCAAAAAGGTGCTCGACACTGCCATCGCCAAAGGCCCATTTCACACCTACCGCGCATTCCTCGACGGTCCGTATGGCGGCATGCGCCGAGACCTGGCAGCGTTCGATACCTGTATCCTCATCGCAGGGGGCAGCGGCATCACTTCGTTGATGTCGCAGCTGTTGAATCTCATCAAGCGGATGCGCGACGGCAAGGCCATCACACGAAAGGTCATGGTCGTATGGGCCCTCAAGAGGTTCGAAGCCTTGGACTGGTTCAAGGAGGAGCTACGAATTTGTCAGGAATCAGCGCCGCCCGAGAGCGTCACCTGCAAATTCTTTTTAACGTCTGCAGTGCGCCAGCGCCCGGGAACTGAGATGACCGCTCCCATCAACGGTCACAATCCCCGGGCCTTGAACCACATGCTGCATGACAAGCTCGACGGCTTCGTGGCGGGCATCGCATCGAAGCGGAACTCTGCCCTGATCAACGCCGAGGCTCAAGGTGACCCTGAGCGCGAGCGCGAATTGCGAGCCGAGGACCAAGATCGCATTACTGCTCTACCGCAGCAAAAGTATTTACAGCCTCACCAATACCCACCTCCACCACCCCCACCGGACCAGTCCTTTGCCGCGGAAGACGCGTTGCGACTTGGACCTAATGGATACCCTGAAGATAAGAAGCACGCATCAGACGACTGCCACGATGCTAGAAATCCCAACGGATTCCACTTCCCCGCCCTCCACAAAGAGAACCCTCCTCACTTCAACTATGCGCCTACTAAGCTAGCCGGGGAGAGCGAGCAAGGTGAAGATCCTTTAGCCGTGCGTGCCCCCGAGTTAGCACACCTACGACATTCCCAGATCCCTGAAGCAGCCAAGCAACGTCCGGTATCCACGTTCGGCCCACCGGCTGGGTTCGACTTTGGCTTCCCGGAGACACCTACTGAGTTTCAGAAAAACCTCATGCGATCTGCGTTCCCCATGCCGGTCCAGATGGATGGAGGTTGGAGTATGGAATATGGACGCCCACAGCTAGGCCATATGCTCAAGGAATGGGCCACCGGTGGAGCCGATGGGCGCGGCATCTTGGGCAGGAGAACGGCCGTGTTCGTGTGTGGTCCGCCGGCGATGAGAGTTGGTGTTTCTGATACAGTCGCGAGACTGCAGGCGGAGATTTGGGGAGACGATGAGCTTGAAGAAATCTTCCTGCACACCGAGAACTATGCACTATGAGTATACACAGGGTCGGGAACAGAGAGCACATAAGCTCGAATGTAATTGTATATTTTATTCGGACGACGAACCACAAGCAACATGCTAAGCGGAGTTGGGAGGCATATTCTGGATACCATTCACTAACTTCTACTCATATTCTCATGCTAAGATGGTCCAACAAGGAAAATCGTGCAGATGCGGGAGACGATCTGGTTCTTGGTCCCTGCCTACTTTGAAGGCGTGCCATGGCCGAGCATAAGGCGCTGGACGGACTGCCCGAGGCTCTCTACTAGATTGCGCATTAAGAGGTCGCCGATGGCTCAATGACGGACCATTCTTATTCTATCGCAAGAGAGCCGCACGTGCCTCGATCATTTCTATCCTGAATTGTTCATTGTCGGCGTGCAATTGGCTGCCTCTCTTTGTCGCGATGACATGAGTTGAGTTCGCGGGGCGGAGACACCTTGATGGACAGGCATCACGGTGCCTGCATCAACCATACAGGTACACGACGGAGTACCTTTCCTCCCCCAGATTCGACCTCAAATCTTTTGTCGACTTCTCTATGATTTTCTTTCCTTTTCTTGTCATCTTCCCGCTGATGCTCATTGCCCTGCCCACAGCCCGGGGAACTGCCGACCCCTAATTCCGAAGCGCAAATATCCCATATAAAGAATGGCAGACTTTCCCGAGCGAGACTTGGAGAAAGTCGCGAAAGGCTGGTCTATCGCTATGCGCTACTCAAGGGAGCGGTTGGAACGGGTGAACGAGTGGGAGGGGGAGCAGCTCGAGCAGGCGTGCAAAGAGGGCCGCTTGGTGCTTGAGACGGTGTGCCTGTTTATACATTCCTGTGTCAAGCGCGGCCAATACAAGTAGGCTTTTTTTCACTGCTGCCGTACTTTCCATCCTTCTGATGCATTGCGCAGGCTACCGTTTGAGTTTTGGCGGATACTGCACGCCGAATATGGGATTGTGGTGTACCCCTCTGCGTTGACGGAAGACATCGATGTCTCCGGCCTGGGCATCGATGTTACCTTTACCGAGGCGTACTACGGACATATTGGTATGAAAACTGCAATGGTCTTCTGGCGCGAATGAAAGAAGCTGACGGCCGCTGCAACAGTCATGCTTGGCAGCTGCACAGGATCGCATCCGCCGCCATGTCCTATGGAGTTCCTTCGGGAACCGCCGCCTGTGTACCAAAAATGAGCGGCGATCTGGAGGAATGACGCAGATACTGCTGGCCTTTTTTCCAACGCTCGCCAAAGACCGGGTTCGAGGTCATAGTATTATGAGGAAATGAAGGAGTTGTACTCGAGGCATCGGCGGAGTCTGGTATTCGGCTTACATGCCAACACTTTATTGATATCAAATTATACGTTACCTTCAATCACGAGTCCACCCGCTGCCCGATGGCACCGTCTCGATTTGCCCTCCAGACGCCCGCCTCGCCATGAAACTCCTCTTTCTTCCACACCTCGACCCTGGCCTTGCATTCTTCCAGTGCTTCTTCGCCTGCTCTCCATGCAGCCTGCCGATGCGGCGCAGAAACGGCAATCAGGATGCTCTCTTCGCCGATGGGAACGATCCCCAGTCGGTGGACCATGGCGATGCCCTTGAGGCCGTGCTTCGCGGACACATCCTTTGTGATGGCGAGCATCGTCCGCAGAGCGAGCTTGTTGTAGGCTGTGTACTGTAGCTCTTTTACCGGCTTGCCCACGAAGCTGTCCCGCGTTGTGCCTGCCGGGTATCAGAAATACGGTCTACCGGTGTTTGGCATAGGGTAGCTTACCGGCGAAGATGACGATGGCGCCGGCCTCGGGGCTGCGGACCCTGTCCATGGTTTCTTGGACGTTGAGATGATCCTTGGTCAAGGCCACATGGCAGACCGCTTCTGTGAGCTCCCACAACTCTTCTTCTAGACTGGCCATGGTGAATGCCGTCTACAGCACGTGGTTGTCCGGTTTCGGTTGAAGTTAAGCGGGGAGCTCTGGGGATGGGGTCTTGAGCGCCGAGGTTTGGATGCGACCCATCTACCTGTCGCTAGCACTTTACTGTTGCATTCCCAAGCCAGAGTATTATGAGGGTGCAACATCACCTTTTTTCTGAAGCAACACGTAATTATGGTCGCCTGCGCTGGTAAATGCAGGTCTCCGGCGACGGCTGTCTAGCAAGGTTACGCAGCTGACTAACCAAGGAAGATGCGTCAGGCGGGTGGCCAACCTGCAGCCACCCATTCACGACGCATCTTTGCTTCAATTCCCGAACATCCCTTGCAATCACCATTATAAGCACCTCAACCTCCTCGGCCACCATTTTTAAACCTTGCGCTTTGCATGGGTTATCTCGTATTCTAGAGGCGCCCGCAGCCTTTTTCCCAACCGTTCCAGCGATCGCGCTGTGGCCGCCGTTATGCGCGACGACTTCCGTGCAAGATCCCCCGGTCGAGGGAGGGACTACGACCCTGTGCCGTTTCGCGGCCAAGACGACGATAGAAACCGACGAGACGACTACAAACGATTGCGGCAGGGTAAAGACACAGCTCGCGCCTTGTGTGGGACTTTAAGAGAACCAGAGCAACTTTCCCGGATAGATTGAGCTTGAGAGCTAACTTCCTAACGGAGCGGCGAGGCCCTTCATGGTCTCCGCAAAGGCAAGAATTCTACGACGACCAATTGAAAAGACCTGCAGACAATCTACGCGATATGGAGCGCGGTGAGGATTATGAGGGCTATCGTGGCGACCGAGACGATTGGTACCACTCGCGACCCCATGGCGATGCGCGACGCTCGAGGCCCGATGCTCGGGATGACCACAATTACCATGGCATGTATGATGAAGGCTATCGAGAGGATGATAACCGCCATCGTTCTCATGGCCATAATCGCGACGACGAAGGCATGCCGCTCGGTGATGATTATGAGCAGCGCCACGGCGTAGGAGATGCTCGAGCACAGGGCTATGACCCTCGAAGCAGCCAAACTCGTGATGCTGGAAAACCCACCGACACTGTGGTGCTTGAGCGAGTCCCGTTTGGCGTCTCGGCTGCTTTGGTGAGTTTCCCAAACATCGGGACTCTCTTCAGACGTGTTCCTTCACGATGCACGGCGGCTGACCACTGCATCTAGCTGCGAGAGGGTCTTCTTGAAAGTTCGATCGCCGCAGAGTTCCCACCTGTGGACGTACGAGTATCTTCTTCGAGAGGTCAGTGCTGGCAGTCTACAACTCAAACGTACACAGCATATGCTAACGTTATATAGGGCAATGCCGGGCCTTTGTTCAATTCCAAGAAATCGGTCACGCCGCTTCTTTTGTGAAAGAGCATTTCCCAACACTTCTCCTAAGACTGCCACATTCAACTGATGACATGCCAGATGGTCAGTTCGAGCTATATATACACTATGCTCGCGGCCAAGGTGATGGGGACGCTCAAGGACCGCCTGTTCCGGTAGCTGGTGACTGGAACTGCCCTCAAGTAAGTCTGCAGTTTCTTTCAGGAAGAAAATATCAATTGATTGGATCTAGTGTGGCTTTTATAACTTTGCCACTCGAAAACAATGCAAGAAGTGCGTCTTCTCCCAGCCAGGTATTATCTTCCCTCCTAGAATCGGGCCAACCATGCAATATGGCTCACATATTCCTATTTCAGCCTCAGGAGGCCCGTTAGGCCGCACAGGAGAGGCTGATGTCGGGAGGGACGTGGACAAGAAGGTTCAGATTTTAGTCGTGTACCCTCTGCCAAACAGCGTCGACGAGGATATGCTGGCAAATGAAATGAAGCGCCTGGAGCTAGTGAAATCCGACAAACCGAAAGATGAGGCACCGAAACTGCGCTCAACGGCGCCTTCTGCAGATGGGGCCGGCTACGGCGCCCGACCAGGGTCCTTGCACCGTGTCTTTTTGATGCGCGACGTTGTCACTGGCGACAAGTACAGATACGGGTTCGCTGAATTTTGGACGCTCGGCGATGCGGTCGCAGGCCTGAAGAAGTACCAGATGACGCGTTCCTTTGAGATTGCTGGCACTCCAGTGACCATCGCATCAATTCATCTCGGTGTCTTCATCCCAGAGGATAGAGCGCTTACGCCAGAGCTGGAGTCAATGTCGTTCAATCCCCTGATCAACCCCGCAATCCGAGTCAGATATCGAGATCTTCAGCTATATCCTAGCGAGAAGATTGTAGCAGCTGAACCACCAGTCGAGGGCGGCGACGCCGACAAGGTGGCAAAGGAAAACAAAGCCGTGCCGCAAAAGCCAAAGAAGCGCAAGGCAGATGGGACCTTGGCCGAGTCCGCGTCAAAGAAGGCGCCAGTGATGGGTGACCAAATGGCGTTTTGGAAACGCAGGCACGACGAGATTCACGTCGACAAAGAGGCGAACGGTCCATCGCAGGACGCCACAGCCAGTGGGCCGACCAACACGGCGCCGATCAAGTTTGCGCTGAGCGGTGCGACGAAAGCGGGCGCACCTTCGAAGCCCGTGCCTACCGAGGGTGTGGCGCAAAGCCAGCCGGTGGCCGTCCCGACACCCGAAGTGTCTTACGTCGACCGGGACCGACTGATGTGTCTCATTTGCATGATGAAATACAAGTCCGTGGAGGAGGTCAACATCCACGAGAAGTCGGGTAACCATAGAAAGGCGACGGAAGACGACGAGAAGGTCAAGAACGCGCTGCCCAGACTCGCAGCCAGGGATAAGCGGCTGGAGAAGGCGGCCGCTAGTCAGTACCGCGATCGAGCCAAGGAGCGTCGAGAAGCCCATAGCCAGCCAAACAAGCCTCCCGCAAAGCCAAGCAAGCCTAAAGAAGACGCCAAGCTGCCGACACAAGATGAGGTCAAGAGGCCTGTTGAGTCGAAGGGAGCCGGGATGCTGGCAAAGATGGGATGGACGACGGGCAGTGGGCTCGGTGCAACGGGCTCTGGCCGGACCGAGGCCCTCGCAGCCAATGCGTACGTCGGCGGCGTTGGTCTCGGTGCTGAGGGCGGCAAGCTCGGCGATGCCCAGAAGGTTGCCGAGAGCAGAACCAAGGACGACCAGGCGAGCTATCTGGCTGCGGCGCAGGAGCGGGCCAGAGAGCGCTTCTATAAGGCGGACTGATACGGCCAGATCGATTTTAAATCAGCGTTCTAGAGTAAAAAATTAAGTTTATTGAAGAAGCCGTTTCGCACTTCTCGTACGAATCCAATGGTGGCGCCAATATCGTCAGGCACCTACGAGATATGCATGGGATCAAGGTGAGTAATGGTCGCCCGTCAATCTGTCACCTGAGCTGAGGTGGACCAGACAGGACCCAGGAAAGAAAGAAAGGTCGCCGGCCAGCCGCACAAGGACACTCACGGAACACTTTGGAGTGACTGCAGCACAAATAGACCAGCGCATCTTCTCTACCATCCTTGGCAGAGTCCAGCTAGGCGCATTCGAAGAGCTTCTCGTCGACTGGATAACACACGACAATCTCCCCTTCCGTGTCGTCGAGAACGAGCGTCTCCGTCGCCTCATTGAGTTCGTCAACCCAATATACAAGGACAAGATACCATCTTCCGCCGTCCTTCGGTCCCGACTGCTATCAATCTATAATGGCGCAAAAGGAGCGGTTACAGAGCATTCACAAACGGCTCGAAGCAAAATTCACATTACCTTTGACGGCTGGACGTCTCGCAACCAGCTCTCATTGCTTGGAGTCAACTGCTTCTTCGTTGACAATCAATGGCGGCATTGGCGACTGCTCCTTGCCCTTCCGGCTGTATCTGGACGCCGTACTGCCGATAATTTGGACAACGAAGTGGCTGACGTTCTGGCTGATTGGGATCTTGGGAATGGGCGGCTTTGGTACATGGTCCTGGATAATGCCAGCAATAATGACATGGCCATAGCGGCTCTTGGCGACGAATTCGGGTTTGATTCGGACGAACGCCGCCTCCGCTGCCTGGGCCATGTAATTAATCTCGCTGTTAAGCAACTGATGTTCGGCGAGGCGGCAGACGCCATGGACCTTGCTTAAAGCAGCCAACAAGATCCCGACGACCATGGCGACCCCCGACCAGTTGATAAGCTTCTGCATTGGCGGAGAAAGGGGCCGACTTCACAACCTTAACGCTGCTATTTTGAAACTCGCCGCAACACCTAGAGTGCCTATTGAAGTGGCAAGAAGAACTTAAAACTGGCGTCCTTGAGCCGGTTGACCTTGAGACTGGGAAAAAGCGCGCGCCACTCAGGCCCATCGCCGACAACGAGACGCGCTGGACTCACGCCAACGTATGATGGTCCGCACGCTGCTTCCGCGAAGGTACTTCAATCGGATTGTTGAGAAGGCGGAAAGGACATAGGAGAGGAGCAAGCGCAAATCAGCAAAGCCTACTATTCTCGACGACAAGCTGTCAGAAGAGGACTGGGATGTGGTGGACGTGTTTATCCAGATCTTGCGACCGTTCGATGAAATCTCCGTCCGCCTGCAGGGCAGTCCGAAGACACGCGAAGACGATCACCTTATTAGTGGCTCCTTTTGGGAGTATTTTCCCTCGTTCGGGTATCTCTTGGCACATTCAGAGGATCTCAAGCCGGGCCAGGACCTCATTAGCGGCCTGAGGGAGGAGAGCGCTGCGACAGTTATAAGCTATATTAATCTTGCTTGGATAAAGCTTAATAAGTACTATAGTAAGTTTTGGCCCGTTGCGAATATCGGTGCCGTAGCACGTTACCTATGCTGTAGGAAGCCGGCACTCTAGTACTACTAGGAAGGATACGCAGCCGCGAGGCGTTAGGAAGAGGACTACTCTGCGAGGCTTATAAAGTTATGGAAAGAAGAGTACGCCGATTATAAGTTTTCTAGTCTGGTTATAGACCCGAAGGCTAGTAGTAGGAGGATGCTTTTAGGATATAATATGCTTCTCGTATAGTCGCTAGGTAAGCTATCGTACTATATATATATATAGCTAACGACTGGGTAGGGTCTCCTAGTAGATTAAGGTAATAAAACGCTCTTAATTCTTTTATCTGATAATTACCTTTAGTCTAGTAATTTATACCTATACTAATCAAGGTAGGTATGTATCTAAGATATAGTAGGTAGAAGCTAGGTTACCTAAAACTATCGCTACCGATAGTAGGTAGTAAGTATTATTCATGTCCTAGTGAATGAGCGGCCTTGATATTGACACCTTTTGTATTGGTTTCCACACCATACGTCTGACACAAATACACACACACACACAAACTTGCACAATTCCCTGTGAGCAAATGCGACACGAAGATGGACAGAGCAGGATGTGAAGAAGACGTCACGGACAATACACTTGGCCTACTGCCCTCACACCAACCCTTTACAGTGACGACGCTCAAGTTGGTACCCACACCGTACGCCTGATACAACTATGCATTGCCCTAGTCAGCTTGCGCGGCCTCACACCAAGCCGCAGGGGACTCTAACGTCGCCGTGCAGGTAAGCTGTTATGCACTCAATACATCAGCGAAGTGCTGAATCACTAACAAACAATTACACGGACCCACGGAAACAGCCTGTCCAAAACGTAGCTGCTCGAAGATGCTCTCTTCATATCGACCTCGATCGAGAAGATGAAATGAACCTTGTTGATGCTCTGCTAGGTCAACCATACGGATGGGATGCATTTGCTGTGTCCTTTGCGCTTCGGGTGCCAGACTCTTCCAGCTCCATGTCCGAACCATCTTTCCAAGTCCCGGCAAGGTCATGCTTGACCATGGTCTGGTTAGTCACCTGCCAGCTCGCTTGTGAATGCGGCAAGCCAGTTCCGAAACCGTCAATTGGTAAAACCAATGTGTCCCCAAACAGTATCGGCTCTCGCATCTCGTGAAATTCAAGCCAGGTGACGTTCCTACTCATTTCCTTGCTAAGATGACTATAAATCACCTCACTCCAAGCCGCTGGTCCCGATGTTGCCAAGATCTCTTCATTTGAAGGATTGTATCTGCCCTGTGCGCTCTCAACTTTTCTTGTAGCTAGACTTTCCAAGATTCTGTTTATCATGGACCAAAAAAACTGGATGATTCCTTGCGCCAGCCATTGCATATGTCGCAAATTGCACTTCATAAGTCGTCCCAGGCACCGGAGGTGTCTGGTCGCACTCCAATCCTACTATCAACCTGGTCTGCAGTCTGTATGCCTCCGGCACCCACTCATGCAGTGGCCGTACGAGGTACGTGTCGGTGTCGCCATATACACCTCCCCTGTAAGCGAGAAGCAGGTATCGCAGGAAGTCTGCGCGCATAACGCGCCGTGGTATAGACTCAAACATGCGGAGAGCATCTTTGTAGCGTGTTCCCAAATACTTGAGTCTATCAACAGCTACACGCGCACCATGTCTATCAACCATGGTGTATCTATATAGAGGGGACTTCGAAAGCCACGACAGTGTGTGCAAACTCACACCGGTGGCATCATCGCTTCCGTCGGAGAGGTAGATCTGCCAAATCTCCGGAGCGATGTGCAGAAGAGGATGGATGAATGAATCATCGATCCCCGGGGTTGCGTGTAGCATCATTTGTATAGTTTTGTTTGGAGATACTGCGGCGCAGCCTGGATGCTGAAACATGGCGTGGGAACGGTAGATTGCCAGCATGATACCAGCGAAAGCAAAAATGAGAACATATCGCCCTGTCCGAAATGTGAGTAACCTTACTGATAGAAGCGCCATTTTCTTCAAGCATATCCTATCCTTGCCCGACGTCGAAAGGCTTGAATAATATACATACTATCGGTGTAATGTCTCGGCAAATGGCAAACCATCGTTTGCAATTACATTGCACAAATATCAAGCACTGTACGTCCGATGAGAATACCAATGCGAACCCAAATCCAGGCGCCGCGCGCCCTGCTCTGTGAGCCTGTCATAAGGCACCGTGTGCCTCTGAGACTAACGAGGTGCCGAGACGATTGTAACGGCTGACTGCTCTCGGATCTCGCACATCTCTTGGCCCGTTACGGACTTCAAGCTGCAGTACTGTTCATTATACAGTGGCACCTTTGCTCCTATTGAACTATGGGCTAATCGCTGTCCTACCCATCGTATGAATCATTACTTGAACTCTTTTTTAGAGGATCTTAGGAATTCCTACATATATATCTCGGTCACATTACTTAAATGATTATTAATTAATTAACAAACTCATTAACATGTGCTTCTACAGATCATTAATCAACATGTCATTACTTTGCGGTATCTTATTATAAGTAGCAGAGCCTTCTTCTAGGAGCTCTTTCAATGTTTCTCGCATCTTGTAGCTGCAGCACATTCCTACTCATACGAGACTGAACATTTACACGGGTCCGCCCATTTTAAAAAATATGCATACCGTAATCTATGTTCTTGGTTTAGCCATTGCTGGCATAGCTTCACCCGTCCAACGAGCAATTACTTGTGACAGTCGCAACCAATGGTCTGTTACAGTTTCTTCACCGAACCATTATACTTTTACGCCTGGATTTGGTAGCCAGCCTTCATTTACTGAAGCTTGTTGCATTGTAGACCAGGTAAGTTAAAAATAGTCCATATGGTGTTTATTAATTAGT
Source organism: Tolypocladium pustulatum (assembly GCA_024340155.1). Taxonomy (NCBI): domain Eukaryota; kingdom Fungi; phylum Ascomycota; class Sordariomycetes; order Hypocreales; family Ophiocordycipitaceae; genus Tolypocladium; species Tolypocladium pustulatum. The sequence goes on from JALHBY010000071.1 coordinate 166,243, forward strand.
AAACTAACTACTCATAGGCTGCTGATCTTGCCCTGTGTGAGAGCGTTACAAGTGGTAATGTAACATTCTATGATAATAATTTTGAAGTTGCCTTGTGATGGATTACATGATTTCCATTTGATAATTCCTATGATATGATGCTGGCTCGTGGTGTTTTGCTGGGATGTAATGTAATTAGGTCAGGCATAGCCTTGACTGGCCACGATTGTTTTCGTCTGTTTTATGACTGATGTTTTGTCGGGGTGAAGCTGCAGACCCCTGACCAGAAAAACGAAAAAGGTGGAGGATCAACCAATGGCCTGACATTCACATGGATATAAAAGATGCCTCTGGATCCCTATGATCAGATGGTCCCTCATGCCCGTTATCTTGTTCATGAGCTTTACATAGCCCGAGAATGGAAGACAGTTGTTTCCTCCCACCTTCTTGAAAACGGCCTTCATTGCCGTACGCTACCTTGTCTCGTGGACTTACACGATGCGAGTTCTTCTGCCTTGTGAAGATGGCCTTTGCTCCATGACACTCGTTGAGTTCAGATATCGCTCAATTCGCCTTGGGCAAGGTCCCTTAGTGTCACATACAACAGTCATTGCACTCGGCCTTTGGTGTATTCTTTCGTCCTCAACAAAATATATGAAGTGTCATCCTTGTCATCTGAATGCAAAGGCCTGAAAGCTCCCTGATGTAACAAGATCTGATCATGAGCTTGGCTGTGACATCTGTCGTTAGGCATCTTTCGGAGCGTGGCTCGGGTGTTGGGCTGTGAGCTGGATGGCATCGTTATGTCTGGCTTTGTGCGAGCTTGGGTTTTCAATGGACGTGGCGAAGGGGTTGGGACAGTCAAATTTATTACGTCAATTATTGTCGCTTGCTGAATGTGATCCTGTGTATTCTCTAATAAGCGCTTCTCATTTGAACATGTCTGGGATTAATCGCCGTTAAACTTCCATCTTATCCAGGGTTTTGAGGTGCTTGTTACGCTTGCTTCGTGGGCGAATCACGCGATGACGTTACACGACAAAGCAAAGAAGACACCAGGAAAAGGACCTCATGGCCGTGGCATTGAGATATCAGTAATTTGGCGACAAATTGTGGCATTTGGATTTCCGTGCTGAAGTGTGAAATCCGGATTGAAAAGTTCCCGGCTATAGTCAATTCAAAGGCACAAAAGGATTCTTGGTCTGATAATGTTAGATCATTGTTTATGTATGCTAAGGCGTCTTCGATTGTACATTGGAAAAACGAGGGTCGCCGTGGAGACTCGTCTCTCTATTATCTTGCTCATCGCGCTCCCAATTCAGATCGTGGCACATTCATCCCCCCGCATTCTATATCGGCCTCCGTGTTCTATGCAATCATTTAAAGCGTATTCAAGTTAGATAATTATCTATAGAGCGGAAGCGACGGCAGCAATTGCCACCAGGAGCATGCCGGCGAGAGCGACGCCTGCTGAGGGACCTAATTTTCCAGCTGCGCTTTTTTCTAGACCGGTCGTCAGTTAGCATACACGACGTATAGAATGAACTGGGGGGGAAAGACGTACCGGCGACGCCTGCTACGCTGGGCAGGTCCTGGGCGCCCTTCTTGACCTCGACAATATTGGACTTGTCGGTATTGACGTTGGCCTGGGCAATGCCGACTTGCAAGTTGGCCATGTCGTAGGCGACGTAGGCCGAGCGCAAGAAGGTGTCGCCGAGGAGGGCAAAGTTGGTGACCTTAACCCCGTAGTCGTAGGCAGAACCGATGCCGAAGATGCAGATGTTCTCCCAGCCGCTGAATTGGGAGGCGTATTTGCTCTTCTTGAGGACGTTCTGAAGATCATCGGGGAAGACGTCGATGGCCATCTCGTCCATGGGAACCTTGATGGTCTTGCCATTGAACTTGAAGCTAAAGTTGGTGCTCTTGCCCTTGCTGCCGCGGTAGGCGCAGTCGATGAGCGGCGCGGGGAAACCCTTGATGTTTCTGACGCCAAAGGCTTTGAAGATGTCCTGGGCCCCGCTGTCTGGGAGGAGGCTAATGGTAGAGCCGGAGTCGAGAATGGCGACAGCGTCAACGCCCGCGCCGCTGAACTTGACACCATCGACATTGAGGCCTTGAAGCTGAACTGCGTAGGAGGTGACGTTGTCGGTTCTGACCTGGGCGCCGGGGATGTCGGCGATGAGGCGGAGGGTGGTGAGGTTTCCAAAGTACTTTTGGGAGTCGATGCCGCCGAAGAGAATGGTGCCGGACTTTGCATCTAGGTCGTTCTGCAACAAGGCATACATTGTCAGCTCAGCTCTGGAATGGCCGAAAAAAGTAAGCGGTATGAAGGATAGACCATACCAAGTACAAGCTGAAGACTGGGGCATCAATGATACCCTGCGAGAGCATGTTGTCGATGACGGTGGCGTATTTCTTTTCGGCAGCGACGTTGGCGCTGAAGCCCAGGCCCATGAGACCGGTTTGGCGGACCGACTCGAGGGCGAGGCCGAGCTGCTGGTTCTTGATTTCCTTGCCATTGATGGTGACGGTGTCGTTGAAGTAGTCGCCCGCGATGTTCCTCTGGTCCAGGTAGGTGATGTTGAAGCCGCCGCGCTCTACGGTCTTGAAGGTCTTGCTGGCATTGGGGTTGACTGACGAGGGCACACGTGGGGGTCAGCAGCTGCGCACCATCTCGACACGGCGTAGGAATGGAGGAAGTAGTAGATGAGGCACATACACAGAGCCAGACACCAAGCACCCGACTCTTGCTGGGCCCCCGTGTCCTTGCAGAAGTCGGTGTCGACGGAGTTGGTCCAGGTGTCGCTGCTGCCCGTGTCGAGCTGGAAGGTGAGGTTCTGCGGAGGGGTGCCGATGCCAAACTCGGCGTAGTAGCCGCCGCCGGTGACGTTGTTCAGAGCCTGGAGGTCGACGGTGCCGTCGCGGCGCGCGAGGGCCGGGAGGGCGTCGGCTCTGCGGACGAAGGGGACGGAGAGGGTGCCGGCCGAGACGGTGGAGGCGGCGAGCGCCACGAGGGCGAGGCCGTGAAGGGCAGACGGCATCGCAGGGGCTGCTGCTCGGCGGCGACGACTGCGAGTAGGGATAGCAGAGAAAGAATGCTATATGCGCGCGCGTCGGGGAAGACGAAAGGGTATGTCGAAGAGTGTAAGAGTAAGAAGCCTCGGTCAGCGCAGCAGCCTTTGCGCTTAAACTCCGCGGACGTCAGCAAAGCAGTCTCTGGCCCGTGAGGCTCGCTCGATGACCCATGAACTGTCGTACCGCCTGGGCCGCTTGACATGCATGGACTCCGCGCTATGAGATAGTTGGCGCATTAAGGTCGTGCAGGCATGGGATGGTGCCTGATTTCAGCGGGCCCCTTGCCTGACGATGCTGCGTGGTGGGGGAAACATACAGGGGGCGGGCAGGGCGGAGCATGGCCTCACTCATTGGAGTGGCATCCCCAGGGGGAGCAAACGACAGGGGACGGAGTGATGGGGTGGCGCCTCGTCCGGTCGTGAAGGAAGTCACCGAGCATTTCTCCTCCCAACGGCAGAGCCTCAACCCTTCTGCTGATGCCTCCGCCCAGCTCTGCGCAGGTTGACGGCCATCACTGCTCGGGCACTAATTGATGACCAGCCACTTTGCCACCAGCAGCCACACCCGAGCCGAGATCTTTGCGAAGTGGCGTCGTTGGCTTGGACGCTCCGCCTTGCGATGCGGTCCCACAGACGCTACTTTAAATAATTACTCAATCAGCCGACGGAAGTGGCACGCTGGCTGGGTACGTGTAAGGTATCTGGACGACACTTGACTCGTTGACAACGTCTGCAGCCGCTTCCAGTGCCTTTCATCTATCTGCCTCTGCGCTCGAATCGTGACTCTACCTAACCTTGTCTACATATTGAGCGTGAAAGGCTTGATCGACGTTTGCATGGCTGCGTCCTTGTTGTGTGACACGTACAGCCATGACCGCCGTTCGTGCTAGGGCCTGCAAGAGTCGTGCTCGGAGAGGCCTTTTTTCCTCAATGTCATCTGAGAAACCGCACATCGACCTGCGAACAAATGTGCTCTCGGTGATCCTACGGTGGCGGCAGATGTCATTTACTCCTGTGCTATGGTGTTGGCGCCGACGGCATGTTCCGTAGTGCCATGCTGGCGTAAGGTAGCTAGTAAAGGCAGAGGAGATGGTGCTTGTAGAGTACGAAAACCATGGATCCGGCGACGGCGACGGATACCTGCTTACAGTGATCCCGGCAGCAAATCGAAGCCCAGACGTGTGTGAACCACCATTATGGCATAGCGAAGTACGCTGTCCGTGTTACTAATATTCAAGGCTTGACTTTACAAGCAGTTGGAGTCTTCATGCGACGATGACGCCGCAAGATTCTCGCCCTTTGTTCCCTCCCCGTCGCTGTCGTTGCTCTCCTTTAGACTCGGAACCCCCATCAGTCATCGAGCCGTGAAGCCTGGTGACGTAGCGGGCGTCCACGGTTGCTACCCGAGGCCATGGCTTAGCATGTAGCCTATTCACCCCCCCCCCCCCC
>JALHBY010000071.1:170956-219059 GCA_024340155.1 Tolypocladium pustulatum
TTGCGGCCAGTCGATCTGGCCTCGAGTCGCTGTTTGACCATGGATTCTCAGCCCACAGTGCGGTGCCCACGACAACCGCCTCAGGCATAAGTCTCTTGATGGATTCCTCGAGAGTGTCCAACCAGTGCCGGCACGCGTCAAAGTCAACATCCGCCCGCACTGCATCCTCAAAAGACAAGTTCCACAGCCGTGGCTTCTCGGCATCGAGCTGGTAGTTGACTATCGCACTAATAAACCAGACGTAGCCTACATAGTTCAAGCTGCGAGACACAAATAGTGCCCTGTCCGAGTATTGCTCGAGGAGTGTGAGACGGCACCTGGAGCAGAAGCCGTCGGCCATGGTGAGGTAGACGCGGTGGTTGACACAGGTGGCCGAGTCTTGGGCGGCAAAGCTGCCGCAATAGGCGGTGGTGCCCGCGAAATCGTGGCCGCGGGCTACCGAGAGTGTCTTGTTTTCGATGCACATGGTGACGCAGGTGACGAGGTTTCGCTCTGTGCAAGAGTCTGACCATGTCGAGCGGAAACATGACAATCGCTGCGACGCCTTCCGTGTCGTATTGGCAAGTGAGAACATGGTCGTATTGAGCAGGAGAGACCAAGGGGCCATTGGTCTACTCGACCTGCTTCGATCTGTGACTGTCAAAATTGGCAGCAGAGCTCAGTCTCGCCGCTATTGTGCAGTCGCTCTTGGCTTCCAAAACGGCTCGCTTGAGTAAGTCGTGGATGCAGTGGCCTCTTGACACCAAGCTGACGGGCCTGTCGCAAGCATCGGCCAGGTATGGAGCGCTCACATGGTCAAGGTAGGAGGAGGGCCAGACTGTCTGCCTTGGACTCGAGATAGTTGGCGTAGATGGCCACTACGAGACACTTCACTCCTTATCTGCGCGATGCCGATATCCGTTGCACGCAGGTGAGCAAATGATTCTGGTTGCATGATTGAGTCTAGAGAAAAATCAATCTCTGAGGGTTCAAATGTATAAGTTACAGACACAGTCGCGCGGCTGTTCCGCTTCGGTTCTATTGCCGGTCCAGGCACTGCTCTAGACAAATACTTGGTCGCCGCGACAAGTCGTCCATCTGAAACCACAACACGGCCGCACGCTATATCTTGGCGCCCTTCTCGTCCCCGTCCTGCTTTAGCCTCACGACACCCTACACAGGATTAGCATTCAGCTTCCGTCCCGCGGCCAGGAAAAGATGAGGGCAGCAGCTTACTTCTTGCACGCATGTGGCCACCAGCGTCCCGTCCTTTGAGAACATGCGCTGCAAGACGACGCCCCTGCCGTCGCCCGACCACGGACTCTGCATCTCGGTAAACATCCACTCGTCGGCCTTGACCTTGAGCGGCTCGTGGAAGTAGATGCTGTGGTCGAGGCTCACGAGCATGCCCATCCTGGGGCGGCCGACCCAGTCCTCGACGCGCGAGCCCATGCCCTCAAACTCGTTGAGCTGCTCAATCTGCCGGCGCACCTCGTTGGGCAGCTTGGGCACCTCGTCGGGCGCAAAGGGGAAGCGCCACAGCCGGTGGATGCGCGAGACGGTGCCGATGAAGTAGCTGTCGGACATGTAGGCCAGGGCGTTGAGGTGCGCCTGGTGGCCGCCCGCCTCGGAGATGGCGCCGCGGGCGCGCATCCACTGGCGGCACTTGAGGTCCTCGGGTCGCGAGCTCGGGTCCTTGACGCCGAGCACCTCGATCTTGCGGCTCTGGAAGGGCCCCGAGCGCGCCCACTCGGGCTCGCCGTCCCAGTCGTCGTCGGGGACGTCGATGTCCTCGGGCAGCGCCACGGCGTGGCGGACCTGGTCCTTGCCGCCCGAGCCCGAGCGCACGAAGCTGATGGTGGTGGTGAAGATGCAGCGGCCGCGCTGGCGGGCCTGGACGGTGCGCGTGGCAAAGGAGCGGCCGTCGCGCACGCGCTCGACGTGGAAGAGGATGGGCACGTCGGCGGACCCGGCGAGCAGGAAGTAGCAGTGGCACGAGTGCACCAGGTATGTGTCGGGGACCGTCTTTTGCGCCGACGCGAGGCACTGCGCGATGACGGAGCCGCCGTAGATGCCGCGCGCCCCGGGCGGGTGCCAGGGCCGGCGGGTGTTTGTGAAGATGTCCTGCGCCCGTCAGTCAGTCAGTCGAGGGGCTTCTAATTACCGACTCGCCGGGGTTAGTCGCAGCGTTTCAAGGAAGGGAGACTCACCGGCCCCAGGACGCCCATCTCCGTCACCTCGAGAACATTCTCAATGGGCGCCATGTTGGGATCCTTGGGCCCCGGCTTGAGCAGCGTGGCGCCCTCGTCCGACTCCATTGGCAAAAGGCGTCTTGTGTACAGAGGTCAAGCCAAAACAAAGTCCACGCCACCGCTTCACACCGTGCGTTCTGCGCGCTGAGCAATCAATCGCCGTGTCTCAGCAGCGTCTCTCTCGGAGTGCAACTTGGGGAGTTTGGCGCGCCGCTCTCCAGGCGTCGCAGCAGACAGAACGAGGCAACGGCAATGGTACCACGCTCTCTGGCTCTTCAAGGAGCGCAATGTTTGATGCTTGAATGTTGCAATCTCTAGCTTGACCGTCTCAGCGTCCGTCCATCTGGAAATCTACCCCGGTGACGAGCCGCCGAAGTGTCGCGCAGAGTTACCGAGGCTCGGGTACGGGTCCGCGCTTCCCCACGCTTAAAGCATTGCTAAATCCGCCGTCGGCAGAACTGCAACCCGGGGGCCCAATCAATATGCTCGGCTCTGGGTACGTCGACGTCCGCTGCGCGGGGGAGGAGAGCCTCGTACCTCGTCAGCTCCTTAAATCGGCATCATTAGGCAGGGGTACCCAAGCAGCTCGAATATCTTTATGCACGGCAACATGGCACCTTCCCTTGAGTTCTACTAATCCGAAATTCCTTGGGTAAAACTGATGCATGCTACTCTCTAAAGTACAGCGCGCCGCCCTTACATTGCCCGCCTGCCGAGCGAATGAACAACCCCCGCCCTCCGAGCCCGACTATTATCATTGAGCCAGCGCGTTCCCCTTTCTGTAGTTTACACCACAACTTCGGCCAGACTTCCAAGTTAATTCTTGTCCGCCGGGGCGTCCTCAAAGACTGGCTCCAGCCCTTCCCATGCAGTTGGGTCCCCGTTCGGTCCCGCCCGTTGCCGCTGCTCCCAGTACCTGCCGTTGAACTTCCAGTATTCCTCGCCCGTGATGTCGCACCGGGCCTTGGTGAACCACGCCGGCACAAACGCCTCGCCCCTGGCCTCGCGCTCTCGGCGGCGCGCGCGCTGGTTCTCTTCCAGACGGTTCTTCTCCGTCGCCGCGAGGTCGTACTCGCCATCCTCCATGGCCCGCTGATCGGGCCGCAGTCGGGAGTCCGTCGGCGCGAGCCAGGGCTGGAGCTTGTCGTCGATGTGGTTGAACGTCAGCACGAACGGCGTCAGGTTGAAGGGGATGCCGCTCGGCCGCGGGTTGGCTTCCCACACAAGGTACGCTCGGGTCGGGTCACTCATGCTGCCAGTGTGCAAAGTGCCGCTGTCCTTGGGCTCGTCCACCGTCGCTTCGAACCCAGGCGTCAGTCGAGCATACAGCTTCGAGTTCCATCGTCCGCCCAAGCTGACCCGCACGTTGCCGTTCGCATCCAAGATTTTACCGCCAATGTGGTACGCGCTCGACGCCTTCCACCCGCGCGGTTTGAAGTTGACATAGGCCACCTCGCCGGTTGTCCAATTCTTGATTTCCATGGTCCCGTAGTTGTCCACGGTGGGATTGCCGGTGATGATGCCAATGACCGACGACGTAACCTTCTTCCAAGTGTACAAATCCTCCTTTCCACCAACTGTTGGTCTAAGCTTAAGGAACCAAGTGCCGAGGGGGTTGATGTCGAAGGATTTGCCGTAGAACTTGGACTTGACAGCGGACTCGCCCCAGTATGTCCATTTGGGCGATTCTGCCCATGCTGCACCGACGGGGGGATGGTGGCTGACTTGCTCAATGAAGAAGCGATAATTCTTGTCCGGGCGGACATACTCAAAGGTTTCTCCAAGCAGAGGGTTGAAGGGTTTAGCGACTCGGCCAATGGTGGACGCATACTCGCTGGCGGCAAAAGCGGCAACGTAGATGAGACGTTCAATGGAATCGCAACGTTCTGCAGCGCGGTCCAGGAGATCTGCGTACTCCATATCCTCACCGCAGCGGTACAGGAGCGACGTCGGCTCGTTGAATGATACGGGCAGCGTCATCTTAGTCATGTCCTTGCCAATCATCGATTTCAGAATACTCTGCTGCTTGTTAGCTCGCTCTATCCACATGATACGGTGCTTCGGTACAACATACCCATAGGGAAATCTTGGGACGGTCGTCGGCATCCATCTTGAGCCTGTGCCGGATGCCATTCTCGTAGCCCTTGAACGACGGACTGATGTCCAGGCCCGAGACGACAATTGCCTTGCCATCCTGCAGGGTGTGGTCAGAAGGCATCTCGGCAAGCTCGACCTCGCCAGCGTCAACGGCGTCGAAGAACTCCTCTTCGTCGCCAGAATCGCTTTCTGAGAGCTCTCCCAGCTGGTCAAGCGCAGTGGCGCGACGCCCCAATTTCCTCACGGCCGCCCTGGCCTCCGCATCGATCTCCTCTTCCACCCTCTCGTTCACGGGCGTGTGGTTGCCCGACATGGCTCCGCCTTCCATGACCTCCTTCAGAGCCTTCTTCGTCAGCCGACGCTTTAGCTCCGCCTCACCAACGCGGGCCTCCAGCTCCTCTTGCTCGCGCGCGACTTGCTGCATGCTCTCTTCCCACATTCGTCGCATGTTCGACTCTCGATCCAGACGGTACTGCCAGTAAGCGTCGCGGTCTTTGGAGATGCGAAGCAGATCGCCAACGAGACCTGTCAGGCTCCGGATTGCCGCGTCGTAAGTGGTCAAGGCTTTGGTGACTTTCGTGTCAGAAAGTGGCGTCGCAGGGCTTTGCGACAGCTGCCCCAACAGCGCCGCGTGCACGTTGGACATTGTTTCGAGCTGAAGCTTAGCGGACTGGGCAGTGATGTTGAGCGCGTCCTTTGACGCGGTGGGCTCCTCGGGGACGCTCTTGTCGTCGCCATAATCATCCTCGTCGTCGTTGTCTCCGGGGATGGCCACTCCTCCGTTGCCGTGGATTCTTGACGCGTCGCCCTCGGTGCCAAAGTCGGTAAATTCATCGTCGTCAATGCTGCCCACTGTGCTGGCCCTCGTAAATTCGGGCTTTTGCGTTGAGATCCTGACACTCGACACAGAGCGGCTTGGCACCTGAGAAATGCTGCGCTGGAAGTCAGACAAGCTCGCGCTTTCGCTGTGCGAGTCGTGCAGAGACAGCGATCCGCTCTGCTCGGCCTTGGCATGCTTGAGCAGCTCCGCGTTTCGAGCGACCTGTCGCTGCTCTTCTTTGGCCTGGTCCTTGGTCCACTGTATCGAGTTGTTGAGAGCCCAGAACCAGCGCTTTGCCTCGACTTCGTGATTGGCCTTGAGGGTGTATTTGACCGAGGACTTTCCGATTATCTCAAACTTGGTCTTTTCGTCGGCACTCATGTGCAGCTTCGCAATCTTCATGTTGATGGCGCCTCGGCACGCTGAGCCGGCGTCGTCTTGGTGCTTGTAGTAGCTCAGCACGCCGTCCTCGAGCACAAACCATCTCAGCTGGTAGCCTTTGCGATAGTTTGTCCACTTTTTGAGGTAGCCCTTCATTTCACGGGCTTCTCTGCCAGCCATGACCTCACCAGAACCGGTCGCGGCAGTGCCCTGTGAGGCGGCGTGGCCCAGCACCGCCTTTTCCTGGATGCCCCTCTGGGCCGCCACCGCGGCGGGCGACTTCTTAAGCATGGCTTTGACGCCATCGTCGCTTGTAATGGACTGGGGCAGCTTGCCCTTTCGGTCGCGTCGGAACGGGTCTGCGCCGTGGAGCAGCAGGACCTGGATGAGCTGCGTGTCCTTTCTTCGGGCGGCTTCGTGAAGCAAGGTGCCGCCGGTCTGCACGGTGACGGGCTCTGATGCGAACTCTGCGCTGTTGATGTCCAGGACGGTCTTCAAGCGGGGCTCTTCCAGGACTTGGGCAAGAGCACCGTGGTCGCTTCTGGCGATGAGTTCTTGGATCTGCGCCACCTTTGCCTCGGTGAAGAGCGACCGAGACAGCTGCAGGATCTGGAAGATTTCAGGATTCCGCGCCACGTCAATGGGCAGCTTGCCTTGCTGGTTGGCAGCCGCGTCGTTGATGTCCTTTTGCTCAAGGAGCAGCTTCACCACGGGCGTGCGGCCCTGCGTTGCGGCAATGTGCAGCGGGGTGTTGCCGTCCTTGTCGCGAGCGTTGACGTCGATGCTGCCGCTGCCATCGGACAAGACGTACTCGATGACGGGAAATTCGGCGCACTGGATAGCCAAGTGCAGTATAGTGGTGTCATCGAGGGGTCCGCCGCTGAGGGTCGAGATGGACGACGTGCTCCGACGTGGGCCGCCCTCGGCCGTCTCGCGGATTGCCTTGGAGATGGACGCAGTATCGCCGCTTCTCAGCGCCTCGACCACCCTGAACTTGCGCACCGACTGCTCGAGAGTGGCCCCCTTGTTGTCGAGCGGCGACGATGCCACGGGCCGGGACGTGGGCGGCGGCTGGTTCGACGGTATCCTGCTCAAGGCCGCCGAGGAAGTCGAGAGCTTGGGATTGTGGCCGCGCGTGCTCGTCTGGTACGCCATGGAGTTGCCGGCTTGCTGCTTGGGCGCGGCTCGGCCGTCTTCGGAACCGGATTCGTCCTCGCGCGTGTCCTTGCGACGGAGCAGCGCGAGCGCCGCAGCCGACTTGGAGCGCTTATGAGTGCTTTGACAGAAACAAGAGTCAGCGAGCCGGCAGATGAGAGATTTGGGAGGCGTTGTAAGGTGGTGAGGGGAACGAGGCGTGGCTGCTGCAGGAACATGGCGGGCAGGGCAGCAGTGCTCCGGATAGCGCTCAACGCAGCTTGATTGGCTTCTGCGAGGATGGGCCCGGAAACGCGAAACATGGTCAACGTACCTGTCGCCGGTGTCCGACATGATGGGACGACGTGCGAGCGCTGCGAGGCCGCCGAGGAGCTTACTCCGCCGCCAAGAGTCGTGGCGGGTCGAGTCCAGCAAGGACAGGAGCTGGCGTCGTAGTACGGTACGGGTAGAGGCCCGCCGGCGCGATTGCTGCTGCGTGGAGCCCCTTCGATCAAAGGACGTTTGTGGAAGCTAATGCGCAGGGTTGGCGAAAGATATACATGTGGCGAGCGAGGGTTGATGGCCAGCTGTTCGAGTCGCGGAGGTGAGGTGCAAGGTGGGGAAGCGGGTCATCCGAGCCATGATTTGGCCCGCTTCCCACCTAACTAACCCTGGGGCCAGCAACGACAACATAGGATCAAGTTTAAATGCAAGCGGCTCGCGCTTAGTCAGTCACCGTTTTTCTTTCTTTCTCTACTGTGCGTGCCAGGCGCATGCACATGCTCATGCGGTACAGGTAGGTGAATGGGGTCCGTCCACGCGGGATGACCGCCGGGCCTCCACCGACGGCGGGCCTGGGCGCATCGCTACAAGACCCACAGCAGCCACCTGATTGACACTGCTCCATCCTTGCTGTATCCTCTCGAACACAACTGTCTACCTTACCTGTCTTGCGGAACGGAGCAGGCCGCTGCGGGCCAACAGCACGCCAATATGCGGCATCGCGTGGCTTGCTTTGGCTGCAGCGTGTTCCAGCCCGCCCAGTCCAGCGCTAGCGGAACGACCTTGACAGGCGGCGGCCTGTGGCTGCATGATAGGCGCGGCGCCAAACAAAGCAGGTACGCACAGGCGGCAGACTTGACACCACTGGAACGCAGTGTGCCAGACATGTCATAGGTGAGACTTCATGCCGCCGACTGCTGCTCTCTCGATGTAGCCCTCTTCGACTCCTTCTCCGCATCTTTCTGGGCGTGGTGCGGCGGCACCGCGTGATACATTGCCGCCATCAACAGCGCTGCCGCTGCCGGTCCAAACCACCAGATCCATTGAGCTGCAATATCGGTGAGACTCCGTGCAGTTTCCAGTCTGCAGTTTTACTTACCCGAAAAGTCCCGCCGGGCGATTGCGTACGCAAGGCATCTCGTGGGCATCATTTGCGCGCCCGCATACCCTGGAGCAATGCCGCTCGTGCCAAACGTGACGAGGCCCAGCGATAGGCCGACCAGGAAAGGGCCCAGACGCGGTCCGAAGAGGACTGCCTGACGAGGATCCAGACCTACTCCGTAAGCAAGGTAGAGGAGGATGAAGGACGCGACGAATTCGCTCAAGAAGACCTGGCCTTGAGACATGACTGACAGATCGACGAAGCACCCGCCTCCATGAACACTGGCAGGTCAGTTCCTGGTCTATCGAGACCCGGGATGTCATGGCTCAAATACCTGATGGACCGGTCGTATCCCCAGACGCCGGCAAGGAGCCCCCCGGCCAGAGCTGCACCAAGCAGTTGGGCACACATGTACAGGACATCTGTTCCATGCTCAGCATCGTATGTCACAGTGTTGAAACGGAAGCAGACCTCTGGAGAGCGGGCATATCCCAGCGAGGATCGCAGAGAACGTGATCATGGGGTTGATGTGTCCGCCCGACGCCGGCGCAGTGGCGTAGATGAATAACGAGACGAGGACCGTGTTGGAGATGCCAATGTAGGCGCCGACCTGCTTTGTCTGATAACTGATCAAGGTCGCGGTTATTTGCCCGGATAAGTAGACCAAACAGGTCGTGGCTACGCCTTCAATAAACTGCAACGTAGGTAAGTAAGTGGTATACCATATCATGTCCGGGGGCGGTGACTTGCAGCCGACTTCCATATCGACGGCTGCAGCCAGCCACCGACAAAGTATGCCCGATCTTTGTACCAGGGCAAAATGCGGGCCTCGGCCGGCCTCGCAAGGGGAGCAAATGACCCGTCGAACGATGCCATCTCCACACGCTGGTCGGCCCGGCCATTGGCATTGCCCCCGTCTGGCTTTGTTTTGGCAGGCATGGCTGCCGTCTTCTTCTCCACAGCCATTTCTGGTGAATCTCAGAAGAGTTTCCAGGAAATTGACGTGCAGGGCCAGCGGTGATGAGCATTTCAAAAGAGGCTTTCCATCCGTCACTTCGTCGTGAGGAATGATACGGTCACGTGATTGAGATGATTCAGTCTTCATAATCGTGTGTAAGCAGCATATTGGTGGATTGGAACATTTTGAAATGATGACCGACTCAAAGCATGGTCTTGCTGCTAGAATATTACTGGGTAAGAACGTTCGCAATTTGAGGTTTCCGAAGAAACTCGTCGATGTTAGCGATGACAAGACTGCAGTGGCACACGAGGATCGTCTTAATTGTTCAATGGTTGTTGAAGGGTGCAATAGCACGGGACAAGATTCAGAATCACTTTGACGAACTTTGTATACTTCGTACAGGTTGCCCCTCTGCGAATTTCAAAGGCCATCAAGTCATATACATAAAATTAGAAATGATATTCACAGCGAGGCCCCCGGAAACATACCGCTTGGGCTCGCTGGATCTACCGTATTCCAGAAGGAAAAAAAAGAAAAAAGGCTGTGTGCATCAAATCCGCCCCAGAAAGAAGTCTGCCCAACACGTTTACAGAGCAAACACCTGGAGAGCCACCATGGCGATCAGGCCGGTCAGGCCAATCGTCAGGGCGGAAGCGCCAGCCTGGACAGGCTTGCTGGGAATGGTGGAAGGACTGACGGGAGCGCCGGAAGGGCTTCCCGTGGGCTTGGCCACGCCCGAGGGGCAGTTGGGGCCGGGGCAGCCAGAGCCAGGGGTATTGACGGCACCGGGGCAGCCGGGGCCGGAGCATGCAGGAATGGTGGACACGCCGGGGCAGCCGGGGCCGGAGCATGCAGGAATGGTGGACACGCCGGGGCAGCCAGGGCCGGAGCAGCTAGGAACGTTGGAGGCGCCGGGGCAGCCGGGGCCGGAGCAGCCAGGCTTAGCAGTCGCAGGGGTAGGCTTAGTCAAGGTCTGGAGGGTGCTGGAGCCGGAAACGGTGATGGTCTTGTAGATGGTCGCCGTCGCCGAGGTGACGGTGGTGCTCTGGGGAGGGCTGGGGCCGCCAGGAGCCGAGGGAGTGACCAGGTACACGGTCGTGGTCAAGGGGATGACCTCGGTAGTGACCTTGCCCACGGGGCAGTCGGTGACCTGTGCAGGGCACTTGGTGATGGTGTAGGTCGTCGTGGTGTACACGGTGCTCGTCGTCAGCGGCAGAGGGGTGTCGTCGGAGCCGGTGGCAGTCGGCTTCGGGGGCTGAGCCGTCGCGGTCACCGGGCAGACAGTAGTGTACAGAGGGATGGTCACCAGGACTGTGGCAGGGGCCGTCCTGTAGGGGCAGTCGACGACATACGGAGGGCACGAGCTGATGGTGCTCGTGACGGTTGTGTAAACAATGCTCGTGGTCACGTCGCCGGTCTGGGTCGCGGTCGCGGACGAAGTAATGGTCGAGTTGCTCCACTTGCCGGTGCTTGAGACAATTCCGGTGCTGGAAACGACATCGGTGCTTGAGACGACATCGGTGCTCGAGGCGCTGCTGGTGGCGGTGGTGCTGATAGGCTTCGAGCTTGTGACACTGCCAGTGGTGGTGGTGGAGTTCACACCGTGGGAGCTGGTCGTCACGGTCGTGGCAGAGGTGACGGAGGCAACGTCAGTCGTGTGAGTCGTGGTGGTGGAGCTGGAGGTGGTCGTGGTCGTGACCTTGGTGGTGGAGCTGGTGGTCGTGGCCGTGGCCTTGGTGGTGGAGCTGGTGGTCGTGGCCGTGGCCTTGGTGGTGGAGCTGGTGGTCGTGGTCGTCGCCTTGGTGGTGGTGCTGGTGGACGTGGTCGTCGTCTTCGAGGTGGTGCTGGTGGACGTAGTCGAGGTAGAAGTCAGGGTCGTCGAGGTGCTAGTGGGCACCGGGTTGCAGCCATACTTGAGCGCATCCAGGACGTGCTCGTGGAAGGCCTTGCCATCGATGACGTTCTGGGCGGCCAATGGCAAGTCCCAGAGGGAGATACCACCAAAGTGGCTCGCGTGCTTGTACTTGCAAACCAGAGCCTTGACATCCTCGGGCGAGATGTAGCCGGTCCCGGCTGCCAGCGAAGAGCTGGGGAGACCGATGTAGAGCTTTGCGTTCTTGCTCTTCTCGCTGCTCTCGAGAACGTCGACCCACGCATCGTAGTTGAACTCGTCGCCGGCAGTGTTGCCGGGGATGGCATCGCAGACGGGGTTATTGTAGAACTGGACGAACAAGGCATCGAAGGCGGCCTGCTGGATCAGGTCTCCCATGTCGTTTTTGGCGATGAGGCACTGAGGAGCGCCGGTGATGACGAGGGACGAGTCAAGGGAGCGAAACTTCTTGATCATCTCAACGTAGGGCGCCATGGCTGCAGACAACTGGTCAGTACCTTGCACAGCGTTGCACATAGACTTTGTCTGCGCGAGAGGGGGTACATACGAAGGGAGGCCTCGAGATCAAAGTCGAAACCGTCAACATGAACGTGCTCCGTGGGGCTGGCGTCAAAGGGACGAGGTCCACCCCAGTTCTCGTTGTACGGGCCAAAAGCATTGTACAAGAACTCGGCAAAATCATCGCCCTTGCTGGGCGTCGAAACCTCGTAGTCGTTGTTTGCAGGGACGGCGGCAGTCGGCTTGTTGTACCAGCCACCGATGCTAAGAATGACCTTGACACCCTTCGACTGGCAGTAAGGGATATCCGTCATCAGAGCAGGGCAGTGGTTAAGCAACTGAGACGGGTTGCCCTTGGAGTCAGTGAAGCTGGTTGATCCGCACCAGCTGGAGAAGTTGATGCCGGGATAACCAGCCTCCGAAGTGTCGTGCTCCGGGGACTGGTTGACGAAGCCCACAGTGGCATACTCGATGCCAGTGTCGCAGAACGCCGCCAGGCTCTGGCCACCATGTTGACCCTGAGGCATGTTAACAAAGAGTGTCATCAAGAGTTTCTCCCCGAGAGCTCACGAACCCAGTAGCCATTCAGCCCACCATAAGCGCTGCCCAGCGAGACAGAGGCAGACACAGACATGATGGTAGCGGTACGGTATTAGAGTTGAAGAGACTGTAAGTAGGCCGAAGCCAAGTAAAGAGTGTGATGATACTAAGATCAATGAAAGGACGCAAACAAGTGTTTGCAGGCGGCCAGGAACCGGAGCCGATCTCTGAGTGTGGCAGAGAAGAGTTGATGGCAAAAGAAGAGTAGAACGAAAGGGGAGGAACGCAGCCGCTTTTGACACAAGCCACTCGTCGCCGCCTCGCCGCACGACCAGCAGGCATCGTGGACTCGGCCACTACCTCTTCGGAATGGCTTGGCCCAAGGAGGCTCTTAGTTGCAAAAGTTGACCCCCGCCGCACTGCTTGGTGAAGATGAGAAGACCCAGTCTCGCCCAGTCAGAAGACAAGACGAGCGGGGGCCTTTTGCAGAGTAGACGTGAATTTCAGGAACAGGCATAGCGTGGGCGACGGAGGTGTGGAAGGCGACCCACGGTTATTGGGCTAGATCAGGATCGTGGACCGCGCCAATGCACAGGGCCTCGTCGTGAGCCGCCCCTGCCGGTGAGGGTTGATACCACAGCAGCTTTTATTGCAGTAATGCTCCGAGCCGCCTTTTGAAAAGCAATCTCACAGCCCGCTCCACGCCTTCTTCATGCGGTCGCCGCAACGCGAAAGGAGCGAAAGGAATCGCCATGCCATGGCGAGTCCCAACAAGGGTGGAGAACAGGCCACTGGGCGCATAAGTCTATCCCCCCGGGTGGAGTACGCACGACGGATACTCGTACGAGTACAGGCACTCGTAGATAGCAGGAACCCAGCGCCGATGGCTTTGAAGGCGTCAGCTTGCCAGTACAAGGACTCTGCTGGGAGAGGATTGCTGGCAAAATGAACAGCCCATTGCTCACGATACAGCAGCCGAGGACGCCGGCGAGTGCGTCGACTATTGGGTGGCTTTGACCTCGGGCGGCGGCGCTCTCAGGGGCAAGACGCGGCAAAGGCTCGTGGTGTGCGAGGGACCGAAGGAATCAGAGCGCCGCACATCCGGCCGACGCCGAAGTCTTCAGCAGGTCCAACAAGGAGCTGAGCAGCCGGGCAGGCCGACCCTGGCTGGCGCCGAGATGCAGGTCCATAATACCCCCTGGCTCGATATGGCGGAAGAGAGCGCCATCTGGACAGGGCTGAGGTTGGGCGTGAGGTGAGGACGTGAACGCCATTGGACGGGCCGACGGCTGGCCCTGGCAAGTCCCACAAATCAGCGCTAACCACTGGTCCAAGCCGGGCTCTAGAGAAGCCCGACTTTCCCTTCGCGGACTTGTCGCCGATACAGTAACGAGGGTAGAGAGTGGTGGACTCCATCTGGGGAATCCTGGCCGCCGTGGTTTGCGAGTGTGCTTGGGCTCATGAGGCTTTAAACCCTCTTATTAGTATTCGGCTTCGCCCACCTGTCATTTCGTCGACGCTTCGTCTCGCCAGCCACAGGACTGGCACTCGCGACATTGTATGAGTGAGGGCCGTTTCATCGTCTCGGCTTCGAACAACGCCTCGCGGAGCCGACGGCACGAGTATGCATTGTCGAAATATCGCCGACAGTTCGTTGGTATGGTGTCCACCGCGGGCGGCTTGGCCCTGGCAGGCACCTAATTACCTACCTGTTGGTTCTGGCTCCCGACCAACGCAATGTTAATTCGACCAGACACCAGAGTGGTGCCAGACCTCCCGGCAGTTGCCCGACGACATCTGCGATGTGATTCCCATTACGTTTCTGCAGTCTCTTCCTAATCATTTCCGTAATTTCGAGATGCGTGACTCCGCCGGTGAGGCTCCGCGTGGATACCCCGCTGCCAGACGGCTCAATCCTGCTTGCTCATCTCCGCTTTCGCCTCAGCATCGTGTCCCTTCCCTGTCAAAAGCGACGTGGTTTTTAGAGAACGGAGTACCGATCACCATTCACCCTGTTCGCGCGCGTCTCCATCCCCCCGCCAGACCTCCAACGGTAGATAGCGGCACAACGGCCCGACTGCACTCGTCTCCATCGTATGCAATGGGGCCGACCCTCGAGTCACCTCACGGCCCATGTTCTGTGCTTGACGATTGTCGTCCGATATGAGTAGGATTACCAACTCTAAAGTCTAATTCGCGGCTCCAACCGATTTCACGATGAGCAAGGAGACGCTTCCACGAGGCGTTCGAGTAAAGGCAACTCCCTACAGCGTTTGCACAGCCTCGCAGGGGTCATATTCGGTGGGCTGCAAGAGCGGCAGAGTTGCGACTGCGTACAGGGAGGGCTGCAGAGGTAAAGTGCGTGATGAATGGAGGACACCCGTCGAGCTGCACCGCCGCCAACATCCCCGTCGGCTTGCGGAGCAGACAATACCGAAGGAGGGCGGGTAGGAGGTGGCCAGCAGAAATCACAGCAAAGTCTTCTCGCCGCCGCCAAAGTCGCAGGCACGGTCTCATTCCAACCCTATGCCAGAGTCCGACCCCCGAGGCAGCAGCAGAGCGAGCCTCACGAACAATCGCGGCCAGCCATGCCGCCATAGGACCGGCAAGTGTTGGGCCAGACGTCTGCCATTGAAGGCCCTTTTAGTGAATGTAGACGCGACGACAAACAGTCCATTGCAATTGCGTCTTCGGCGGCCCTGCCGAGGACAGCGTTGGCAGGTTCCAGACTCCCAGTCGCGGCCTGGACGCGCTCCGGTGGTGCACACTGACACCAGCCCTTCAACACCCTCCTCACCTGCGCTGGCTCGCAGCCTTCCCATGATGACGTGTCACACAATTAGGATAGGCAACTTGCGCTTGGCAGCGACCTGGTGGGTTCTCCTTGCGTTGCGTGCCAAATCTTTTTTTCTCTCAACTGCTAAACTCATTCGACACTGGTACGTCGTCGCGCGAACCTCTCTTCGCTCTGGACGGCGAAGCATGTCTCACTCCACATCGCGGTCTCCGATCGGCTGGGAACTGTGGGATGGATCATGTAATCCTTGACTGGGAGGGATCACTTACCCTGTTGACCTGTGCTTGAGCCCCCTCGGTGCGAGCGCATACCTGTTGACGCTGCAATGGGCAGCTGAAGCACGGCTCCTTGGCCTTGGCCAGTTGAGCTGTCACCGGCCCATTGTCGGGCTGTCCAGCAAGGGCTCCATTGCAAATACCTGTACGCGACAAGAGTTGCTGAAGACCCCTTCAGGCCCCGCGATTACTCCTTTTGGCAAGGAAGCAAGCCCTTTGAGATCGGCATCGCCCTGCTGTCAAATGGCCAGCCCATCCTTGCAGCGCCCAATTGTTCGTCACGCCATGTTTACTGCCATGCCTTACACGTAGCCTCTGCCCTGCGCAAACCCTTCGCACCCTTTGCATGCAACTATTTCTTCTTCCTGCGCATCAAGGGTCTCCAGCACGGGCCGCTCACGTGGATTACACGTCGTGATGCCCCCGACCCGGGGGCGAGCTCTTGGCGAGTGGCAAATACGGCAATGCTCGATTCGCCCCTCTCCTGCGATGCCCGGCTTTGCAAGCTAACACTGCCAGCTGGATGCTTCATACCAACGGCACCAACCTCTTGCGCTGAGCCTCGGGTCAGAATGCTGGACGCAGCCCTCACGTTCTGGGCCGGCTGGCAAAGCTGGGTGCGTGGATGCGTGGGTAGGACGTACGAGTAGCTTCTTCCCCTCCTCCAAGGAATGCGCTGCGATCGAAGGGGGCTGTACCATCAATACTTGACGTCGATGCGCGCCACCCAAGTGGGTGTAGATGCCCCACGCGAATGTCTCACGAAGGGATTGGCATTTTGTATACATGTATGTTTTGGGGAGGCCGGCTCGTATATCAATGATCTTCTGCTGCCCCCCTCAATCACCTTACTCTGACGACTTATAACTTTGTTGCCTGCTACAGCCAGTGTTGACTCGTATGCTACTTGCTTGATACAAGCCCTTCGCCATGGAGTGCTCCAGCAACCCGGCAGATCTCACGCGCGTATCGAAACATTATCCCGTCGCCAACTATTCATATCCGCGGAATGACAACGCAGCGCCGTACAGCGTCAGGTGGTCGCTGACCAGGTCCGACCGGTCGTCGCTGGGTTCGGAAGGGTCTGCGCCGGGGCTGATTGACGACCGGACGGACTCGGAGGTCTCGGTAGACGACGACTATCAGTACCATGCTCACATGGCAGAGCTATGGGACAGCTTCTGGCAGTCGGCTTCGCGCGGAAAGATGGAGGAGCCCCTGGTGCATCCGAGAAAGCAATATCCCGCCTTGGTTCCATCTCCCTGCAACCGCAAACTACGCCAGCCAGCCTTGAACGATCAGTGTACCGCATGGCCGCTACCCGACGATTCACCACGGGAGCGCACCAGGAAGCCCGCCGCAACCTACACAGCCTTCCCGAAGCCGGCACCGACATACTCTGCACTTTCGAGGCCGATGATGCTTCCTCCTAGAACCACTTCGATGACCCCAGCTCGGGCCAGCCGTTCGGGACCAAACCCAACGCCCTCGCGGCCGCCTCGCCCCGCGGACGAGCTATTCACGCCATGCCTACGGCGACCCGCGATGGTCCCGGCCATCGTCACCCCTGATAGCCTCCCACCGCTGTCGCCAACGATGGATTGGCGTCCATCGTCGCCTTTTGCCCAACGAGTTTCCAAGTCTCTCGACGAGGGGTCAAGTAGACCGTTGGCAGCAAAGACCGAATTATACACTGCCGCCTCTCGCTTTTCAACTCATCTGCCTCTCTCCGGCGCCGAGAAACCGCCGAGTCGCGCACCACGTCACTTCAAGTCCATCGCGCATCTCGCTCCTCCGCCGCAGTCTCATCCTCAGTCTCCGTCTACCCCTGAGCCGCAGTCCGTTTTTGAGTACGATGATTCCGAAAGTGAGATCGAGCACGGACGGTCTTTCTTCCGCTTTCATAGGCGCTCTGACAGCGATAACCGTCGTACATCGAAACCCACTGCACCAGAACCCAATACCACACGTCACCGTCGCAAGCGTGCCCTCACGGCACCGTCGTCGCCAATGCGCCAGCAGCCGGATCGTCTCAGCAAGCAAGAGACGAAACGCCAGGGACAGGACGTCTTTGGCCGCATGCTAGGACGACGCAGCAGGTGAGCATGGCCGCTGCTGGTATGACATTTACGACTGATTCATGCGACATCATCTCGCGTTGGTTTTGCGTCACGACATACACACTCTTTACTGGGACATGAGTTGGAGCATTTGCTGGATGGGCGCATATATACAAGGCGTTTTGTTTTCCTGTTTCCCGGCAAGGTTCGCTTTTAGCAGAGGGGAGGCACCGCGTGGTGACAACCCGACCACGGGGGTGGAGGCGAGGCACATTCCAGAGTGATGTTGAGCCTGGCTGGTGGAGGGAGGTTGGTTGGCAACCGTATCGTTTGACACGCATCGATGTTTACGGGTGAACGTGACCTTCAAATATAGCGTCCCATTTTCATCTTTTGTGAGAAAAGAAAAAGACTTTTGCGAAAGGTGCAGCCCAATATCGCCCATACACACCACGGGCAATCAGAGGTTGCGTTGTTTGACGCGCCCAACTCCCGTCATTACCTGTTCCGTTTACAGCAACACATTCCAGCCGTTCCCTCGTGAACCATGAGCTCGTCATCGCCGTCGCGGCCAAATAATCTGAAAACACAAAACAACAAATATGATATATGAAATAACGTCCCAAAACGCCGATGCCGTGTGAAGCACTCAAATGCGCGTGAGCAGCAAAGTGCACCAGATCTCACTGCGTCACACCGTAGATCGCGCAAATCTCATCCCGCTTTCCGTAAATCGCCTCATTCGCCGTACGCTGAGCCTTTGCTCATCCCTGCCTGGCACGAGGCCAAAATACCACACGCTCTCCTCGCGAGGGTCATCACATCCCATGCCCAACCGGACCTCGAGGTCACGGCGCGAGCGGACGGCTCGAAAAGCCGCATCCTGAGCGAGGTCGTCCGCGGCGCAGAGGCTGATGATAGCGGCGGTCGAGGTGACTGCATGGGGCAGCATGAATTGCCTGCGGCGGGGCACCAGGAGAAACAAGCATGCCACGTAAAGGAACAGGAATGCAAGGAGAACGCCAAACACTGGCATGCTTGGGAACATACGAACCTCCTCGTCGGCTGTTGTTAGGGCCATGAAAAGGCCGCCTGCCAAGACCGGTATGAAAACAAACAGCACTGCCATGAGCGACGTTACTGCCACTCTCCAGTGCCCGTTGGCGAGTGCCCTCCACGTCGCTTGCAGCGGCAGGCACACCGCGTAGTCGGCTAGGATAGATCGTCGCGCTGTCGCACCACTTGGCTGAACCAGGTCTGCCCAGGGCTGCACAATACGCAGCGACTGGTCGAGACTTTGGAACAGCAGAAACAGCACCATGCCCACGAGCGAGGGGAGGAAGCTGTAGAGGAAATTGGCGACGGAGAACGCCGCTTGGTCGGGTTTCGCAGCCAGCTGGGGCACGAAGCCGTCCTCAAGTCGAGTTTGAGGCAAAAAGGACACGATGAGCAGCGCGAGAAGCAGTGCCCCTGTACTGACGGTGAAAGCTATCAGCGGCCCATCCTGAAGACACCAAGGCAGATGGCTGCCACCCCCGGGGCCAATGCTGGCGAGATCTTGGGAGCTGGTTGACATGTCATAGCTTCCCCTCTTGGCTTCCTTCACCTCAGCCTCCGGCGCGAGGTCGGGAGGCATTGCCGAGGTCCCGATAGAGTACCAAATGCCCCCCGACAACGCCTCGTCAGTTTGCCAGTAACCGATTTTGTCAAACCAGCGATCGCGCAGCTGTGTTTTGAAGTCGAGTTGGGACTCGAAGAGAGTTCGGCGCTGGTAACTGCGTATCGTGTTCGTCCGATTTAGCAAAGGTATGAGATCTGCGATCGACCGAACATCCCATCTGAGCCCTGTCCACTGCCGGAACCAAAAAGCCATCAACATGGTAGTCGCTATGAACATGAATGCGTACAGTCCAACCAAAGCCCATACCACAGCTGGGGTTGTCGCCCAAACCCACTCGTCTTTTACGTAGATACACGTAAAAGCCGTACTTTGTAGCGGAACTATCAACACTCCGGACCAGGTGGCCAAATCAAAAGCCATCAGCTGCCACGACCCGACCAGTTGCGGGCGTAGAAATGACTTTGGGTACAAGTTTTGAAACAATGCAAGATATCGCTCGCGTGGGTCGTCTTTTGCCATAATTGTAAAAGGGAGAATTCGAAGTGACGCCGTAACAATGCTCTGAGCGTAAAGAAGAATGATTGCCGCGAGTAGCTGTGGCAGAATCCGGAACGCAAAATATTGCCCGGAGTATATGGTGCCGGGGTACGGTGTCAATCCATTGTTTTGGTCCGAAAATCTGTCACAGAAGATGAGAGCCGCGATCATCAAAAGGCATAGCATCATTAGAATCATCATCGAGAAAGGTCGTAATATTCGTGGTTTGAAGGTGAGAGGCGGGTAAGTTCGTCCACGAGGGTCGATGGTCTGCAGAGTGTTCTTGTCCACGGCAATCCATTGGTCTGCCAAAGGCCCCCTGTTGTTCGGCCCTGATGTTGGAGGTGCTACCGTTTCCGTGGGTGTGGTGACATTCTCAGCCATGACAGGCACCGGTCGAAGGAAGCTCGTCCCGGCTCCAGGCTGTACCCTGTCACCAAATGAAGGCTGCGTCACAGCCGCCACTGCAGGCTCTTCAAGGGAGATTTCGCGCTGGTTTCTGGGCTCGTAACTTAGTCTCCTGGGGCCACCGAAGGAATCCTGCGGTGTTGAACTGCTGCCCCGTTCTCGCGTCAAAGCTTCCAGAGCAAACTGGATATAGGGCGTGTCGTCGACTCCAGGCGTGATTTTCCCAGCAGCAGTCGCCAGGTCGTCTTTGAAGCCCCCCATCCGAGCTGCATTGTCTGCCGCCACCATGGCTAGTTGGGCCTCGTCGAACCGCACTGCAGGACTTGATACTGTTCTGCTAGCATCCTGTTGCCGAGACGAGCGGTGTGGAGCAGTGGATGGAAAGAATCGCTTGGGCCCGTGCAGCTCTGTGGTTGACTCGGGCAGCAAAGGTGGCGATTGGCTTAAGCGGACAACTGTAGCCTGAGGAAATGGTGATTTTGGAGGTGATGAGACGTGTGCCAGGTTGCCCTGCTGATCATGACAGAGGCGAACAGTAGACTCAGAGTCGTTTCCGCTGCTCTGAGATGGCCGACAAGGAGGGCTCTGTGTCGGGCTTTGATCTAGCACGCAAGTTTAGCTACTCTACCATTTGATGGTAGTCGCGGCTCAGGCGGGCGTCAGTCTCGACGTACGAGGAGTTTCCACATCATGGAAGTTGTGTCTTTGAGAGTCCATGAAGCATTCCAGTGCAAGCCAACTCACTCCACTTGGGCAAGCCAACCAATTGTTCGTAAAAATGGCAATGCAAGAACAAGACGCACCCAGGCAAAAGTTGAGAAAGGAGAAATAGCTTTGGAATTGGGGAATGGCTTTTCAGAAGGCTGGGCGTGCTGTCTTGGGCCATTGGTCGACCATTTCGAGTCTTTGACCAGCCACCCGGGTGACCAGCGGTCCCAGCCCCACGCACGGGAGCTAGCGGCAGCACCCGCCTGTATCGCAGCAGGAGACAAGCAAGCGGCCACTTACCTGGTAACAAGACAATGCCGATGCAGTACGCGCGCCTGGGTATGGCTTTTCGGCAGGCAGCGAACAATCTTCTTCCCTGACGGAGAGGTGTTGATGAGAGAGATAAAGTTGCGGTACCGCAGAAGTCGCCAAATCGGCGCTCCTGCCTCGCTGGCAGTGATGCGCTGGCCAGGCGCACCTGCAGCGTTCAACGGCGGGTGGCGCAGGTCAGCCCCACTTGCCTTCAAGGTAGCTGCGAGGGCTGGGACCTCGACTCAACCTAAAGCCTCGAGAGACCATGGACACCACATGCTCGCGGTTATTATTCCCTGGCAAGTATCCACGTCGCTTCTCCATCGTCGAAAGCACGGCCTGCATGTCGCGGGTGAAAGAGGGAGAATTTTACGCACTCAAACTTCTGCACTGGTCTCTGACGTCGCCTCCAGCGCTGCGACTAGCAGCACCCTCGGAATGAGGCAAGAGAAGAGGATGGTCTAATACTTCCCATATACGCACATGGTCTCGACTTTACTTTTCTGATTACCCAAGTTACGGTGCACAGGGGTTTCTCTCGTTGAGAGGTGAATCACGTGGTGCATTCAATCTGCATCGCTAAAGGCTGAGCGATGATTTGAGACATCCCGAACGCCTGTGTGTCAGCATGATGTAATCCGGCCAAGCCCATCAGGCCGGCTGCCCAAATCAGCCGCCGCATCGTTGAAGTCCCGCTTTACCCCATTGGGAAGTGCGCAGCTTACAACGTGCTGAAGAATCGTTGGTAAGGGCCTACAGCGCAATGAACCACCGACCCAGAGAGCAATTGGGTTTGGCTATATAAGATATCGTGTGACCCTGACCCCTACATCACCAATGGCATGCCTTGATCCTGGAACCTTCTCGTTTCCGCACTCGCAGGTATATATGACGCGCTTCACTCTCTTATCTGCAATTCTTGTTGCTTCAATCTCCATCCTCTTCATCTTCACACCCTCGTACACGTCCGTGATCACACAGACGATCAGGAACACTCGCCGTATATTCTGCACGAGAAAACCTGCAAACATAGCGACCCCAGAGCAGCAGCAGCTTATGCTCAAGTCAGCCGGTACCATGGTCAAGTCTCTTCTTCGGCGGGCCAAGATCACGCCTCACCGGTCCAGCACCCGGGGCCACTCCGACCATGGCTGGCTCGACAGCTACCACAGCTTCTCGTTTGCCGACTGGTACAACCCCAACTTCACGCACTTTGGGTCGCTGAGAGTGTTGAACGAAGACCGCGTCAAGGCCAACTCCGGGTTCCCCACGCATCCTCACCGGGACTTCGAGATTTTCAGCTACATCCTGAGTGGCGAGCTGACCCACCGAGATTCAATGCTCGCCAAGGGTAAGGAGGGTGGCCAGTCTGACAAGTTCTATCGTATGCATCGCGGCGATGTTCAGTTTACGACCGGTGGCACGGGTATTGCCCACTCGGAGATGAATGAGCACAAGACCGACACGGTACATTTTCTCCAGATATGGGCGATACCGTGGAAGCGCGGCTTGGCACCGAGATATCACACCACGCATTTCAACGACGAAGACAAGAGGAAGAGCTTTGTCACCATTCTCAGCCCGCTCAAGGCCGGCGAGGACGCCACGACGCAGCAGGAAACCGACGCCGAGCCCACCATTACCGGCTCGATCCCCATCCACGCCGACTTTGCCATGGGTGCCGGCATCATTGCGCCTCAGGCCAAGTTTGAATGGACAGTCGGAGCAAATGCCACTCGTGAGGCAAAGCGAAAGATCTTTGTTCACGTGCCCATGACCAAGAACGGCAAATCCCGGATCAGACTGGATGGCCGCGAAGACGCGGAGCTCGCAGAAGGGGACGGTGCCTTCATCGAAGGGGTGAATGCAGGGGATAAACTTGCGGTGGAGTGTATCGGGGAGGTGGAGGCAGAGGTGATTGTGCTAGACACTGCCTGAAGTCCCGTTTCAATGTTACATACCCGGTTTTCAAGGAATGGAAGGGCCGAGAAAAGGCAAACATGATGCATATTCATGTCTCGTGCTGTGTGCTCTCAAGTTCATCTATGGCGCAGATTTTGCTCTCGCTGTCTCGAGTGCATACCGAGCAAAGCTTGGCGCATTTGGAAGGGAGAACATACACGGAGCACGGCTAAAGTCTTTGCAGCTCAGACTAGCAAGCTCTGAAGGCAGAAGCTTGGTGTGCCCTTCACATTACAAGTTCGTTTGTACAGTAAACCTTGGGATACTTCGATTGCCCTTGTGGGGTTTGGTTTGTTTGCTAGATAGCAAAGGCGGCGCCTTCAAGCAGTATTATTCAAACGCGCAAGTCGCAATGAGTGACCTCTTTCCCTTGCTTTCGTCCTTCTACTGAGGTGATGGCGTCCTGGGTCCTCTCACAGTCTCTGGTGCGCCATCCGGGGTAGCACTTTGCGTGGACAGATATTCAAGGCAACGACGCCGAAGGGTGGCGTGCTGCCTTCGTCAAGAAGAGGCGTGTCGTCTCGACCTTGTACTTTTACGAACACGTAACAGGTCACTCGGCGAGATTAAGTTGGTTTTAATCAGCACTGATAGAGGTTGACCTGCACTCAGTTCCATACTACAGCCTCTCTGTTCGTGTAGCAGCCAGTAAAGCGAGTGGCCAGAACCCGAAAGCAACACTTCCGGAGAGAGAAGGCAGAAGAGACTGAAGAAAAGTATCATCGCCCGAGGCCTGCAATATTGCTTCTATCGTCGCGACGTGCCGGGCACAGCGGTATGGGATATCCATGTGATTGGACACTATGGTGATGATACGCCGGCTAGAGGCTGATTCTATAAGGCCCTTGTACGCCCAAGCTGCGCAACGTCTTTCCGGGAGCCGCCATCAAGGTACTAAAGAGCCTAACGGAGCCGCAGCGCCTTGCTTTTGAGCTTCGTTTGGACGGCGTCGGCGTGGCACGTTGTACGACGCCGAGGCAACAGTGTCAGTAACCACGGTGTTTCAGCGATTTAAAGAAAATCTCTAGCTGCAAAAATTGTCGAAATTCGGCAAAGCCGTGGCTGAAAACTGGGTACCCAGGTGGCCTTTGTCTCTGTCGCACTGTTCGTTTTCAACTGCAAACGGTCGTTCCGTAAATTGGCATAGTATAACATGGGTTGTTATCTGCATAGCACTATTATATTATTCTCTGTCAGCAGGGAAAGGGCTCGCTTTTTGAGAGGTACTTACCATATATGGTATGGAACATAATTTGCGGCTCCGCTCGACCCTCCATCGCTGCTCTCCGTCCACATGTTTCCCGTTTTTTCTTTTTCGAAGACTGACACAGTAGTGGGTGAGAACTTCACACGTCTAATGGGCGAAGGCGTGAATTAGTACTCGCCTATGATCCTCCAATCAATAGTATGCAAGGTTGAACTCTCACATACGCCGCGGTAAGCCTCTCTTGGTGCGTTCCTAAACCAGTCGAAATAGGGGTCGAGAGGCTGGCCCCAGTACATACCGGGGGCAAGGTCCCGGCCTCCCTCCTGTCCCCCTTGTCCACCTGGTCTATCCATAGGGCTGCCTACGGCAATAGTGCAGAGGACAAACAAAAGGATAAAGACGCCGTGTCTCATTATAAACCAACCAAATATACCAAACTAATCAGGATGGAAAGTATAAGGATCGAGCATAAGAGCTGGAGCAGAGGTATGAAGCTGAACGAAGGATCGGAGCGTGAAGTGCGAGATCAAGCGTTCTTCTTATAGAGGGTAAGACATGGCTAGGCGCTTTATTTAAATGCCGTGACACTTTATCGCTAATAGTAAATAACGCATACTAGTTGGTTCAAGTCGGCGGAGACGAGTTAGTGATTCAGGCAACGCGTTCGGGCCACTTTATCCCCAGGTCAAGGTAATGGCCCTCCGAAATTGTGAAGGCTAACAGCTGCCACTACATCTGAAACACAACACTGATTCTTGCCAGAACTCACGGACCATGGGTGCACGATAGGTCAGATCGTTTTCTCCGCCCTCTCTACATGTCTCGAGTCAGCCCCCAGACTCGACCTAAAGACGGACTGCACGCTATACTCGACGGCGAACAAGCTTAAGTGAGTGTATCTTAGATTCTACTTTTCATTTCATTAGCTCAATTGACACATAATGCGGTCCCAACTATAATTCAAAGAAGATTGCAACAGTCTATTGAAAGTAAAGCATGAGCTACGCGATCGTGGTATGCTACTGCTGAACATGTATGTACCTTACCTAGCGATGCTGATTACCCAACCCGTTGGCGCTAGCGAGGCACGAAGTGGACTGGCTTTACTGCCAGGTTGGGGAAAAATAAACGCCCCCCCTTCTACCAAAAGTTGGCTCCAGTACGGGCAAAGTTGGTAGCAGGGGGGGCGGTTTTTCTTTGACTGCGTACAGCGTGGGCCAGCCAATATGAATGTACAGCCCGCCCTGTCGGCGATGCGTTACCAATAGTCACTGAGAGATGACGGACCATGGCTGGACTCGTGGAGGATGTTTCCTGAGCACACCTTGGTAAACCAACCCAGGTGGAATTCCGACTTAGCCGCCCGAAGTTCGGGGGAACAATTGGTGGGAATTCTATCATTCGCTCTCATACATGCTCGACCCTCGACACGTCTTCGCACAGGTGAATTTACTTTGATCCAACAATGTCCCGAGGATTCCCTGCAAGGTCACGGCTCGAGCCACTCTCCCGAACGTCTCACCATTCCGTGCGCCTTCGATAAAGAACGGCAAAAATCCAAACCCCAGTGAGCGCAATTGAGCTCCAGACACACGGCAATGGAAGACATCCATAAGCACCAGACTTTGGGAAACGGCACAAGTCAGCTGGAGAGTCAGGTGCCTAGCTGTGCATGGCGCTCTCTACGTATGATGCCTCTCCCCCGTTAAGCAGATACTACACATATGCAGCGTGAGCACCGGAGCAGATCGTCAGTCTCAGCAGCTGCACATGTCGAAACTGCTCTCTTGCATGTTTCGGCGCGGAGCGTGTCCCGTCTACGGTCTGATTGAGCCTGCGCACTCGGCACGACGAGCGTTTTGTCATGGCGGGAAGCAGCTGGAGCAAGGCCAGGCAGCACCAGATACAGGGCCTAGGCCAGGGCGAGGGCCGCGTCTACGCCAGCGCCAGCGAGACACCCGCTCTGGCGGCGCCAGCTCCATCGAACAACTTTAACCTCCACCATCGACAGCCCGAGCCAGACATGAACTTTGTCGCGCCATCCAACGACAACGTCGTCGCTCAACAGCAGCAGCAACGAGATCAGCAGCTTCAATATCATCAGCAACAGCAGCAGCAGCCGCCACAACAGGCCGGACGCCAACTCCCGCCCCAGCAGTTCCACCAGCAGTCGGCCCTCTCCCACCCGCAGCAGCTGAACCAGCTCCAACTCCAGCAGCAGCAGCAGCAGCAGCATCAATACGCCGCCATGAACGGCATCAACGGCGCCAACATGGCCGCCATGTCCGCGCCGGCGCCCACTCCTGCAGGCCACCAGGCCGAGCTCAACTACATCTACGGCATGGTCGAGGAGCTGAGCCGGCAGCTGGCTGACAACAGGCGCGTCACAGAGGACATCGTCAGTGGCTTGGGCAGAGTGCGCAATCGAGCGCGGTCGCAGGCCTTGGCCAACGACGACCTGATAGCCTCGGCCTCAGAAGAACTCTCAGGTACGACCGACCTTTAGGTTGTCTGGATCACCCTCTTGTGGCGCTGACACCATGGATAAAACCAGCCGATAACCAGAACCTCGACGCCCTCATCTCCATCCTCTCCGAGGCTCTCGAAAAAGCCAATCACAGCCGCGATGCCAACGCCAACCTCCTCGCCCAGTATGCCAATGCCCTCGCCCTCATGCTGAAGCAGTTCCACGAGTACAAAGCCAAGCACGTTGCCGACGTAGCCGCCTGGCACCGCTCCTACCGCACCCAGCTCGACGAGGCCCGCCAAGAGAACAGCCGGCTGCGCGAGCAGATCTGGGCCATGCAAACACACGCCGGCCGCGCAAACGACAGCCTGCGTGACTTTCGCCGCCGCTACGACGACGACGCTGCTCGATGGGCCCGCCGCGTCGACGACACTGCCGCTCGTCAGGAGCTGCGCTTCTGGAAGCGCATGGCTATGCCTGAGCTCGATGACGATGATCCCTACTGGAGCGGTGACGACGATGTCATTGACGCAGCTGAAAAGGACCGCCAGCGAGAGCTCGCGAACCGCGCCGTACAGGAGCAGATGCTGGACAGCCAGGCTGAGGATGAGCGCGCTGGGCAGCCACCCCAGCTACCGCACCTGGCTATGTTGGGCGGCATCGCCATGGAGCGCGACGAGTCCGTCGGCCGCGCCATGCCGATCCCTCCTCCGCGGCCGCTGAGTGCGGCATCGAGCACGGGCTCTACAGGTTAGCGAGCGGTGTGTGGCGGGCGCACGAAGTGGTTGAATATTCAGTATTGGAGCGTCAGCATGCGGAAAAGGATACCCGGTGTATGATAATTGTCTGATGGCACGACGTTTAATGAAATCCCATGTAGAGGGCTACGAATATATTTGGAATGAGAAAATTAAAGGACATGATATTGTCCCAGTACTGTGTTCAAACAAGCTGCCCCATGATAGATGGGCTACTAAGATCTGGTGACTCCCTTTGCCCTAATAATATCTACCTACAATTACATATCGAAACGCGTCGCTGCCAGTAACCTTTTCTCATAGCATATCATCACGCAGTACCTGGCATCCTGATCCAACCAACTCCGCAAGCCACCATTAATAGCCGCTCTGCTCTCGTCGGTCATCGTTGTCGTCATCTTTGGATGAAGCGGCCGCCTGTCCCGCCTCCTGGATGCCCTGCTCATCGCCTCGCAGCTTTGCAAAGTACGCCTTGATGTCTTCTGCCCCAACGGCCTGGCCACTCTCGGCAAACTGTTGGAAGAAGGGCTTGAGCCGTTCCTTGAGGTGATTGTAAGCCATGACGCCCTCAATGGCGCGGACACGGTCCACGTTGCGCAAAGCGCTCTCGCCGCGCTCTAGCAGGCTGCCACTGCCGTGTGTGGAGCCGCCGTGCTGTGACACGTTGTCCTCGGAGACTGGGGGCTCGTAGACCTCTTCCTCTTCGAGGAGCTGAGGGTGAAGGTTCATTTGCCTGTAGCAGTCGGAGCACCGGCAAAATTTGTCCCGGAAATCCTCCTTGAAGAAGAGCGAGAATCGCCCGGTGGGAGGAGAGGGCAAGTTGAGAAGCTTGCAGCTGGTCAGACCATCTGTAGTCGGCTCCTCCTTGACAGAAGCATCGGTCGTGGTATTGCCCGGATCCTCAACATCGTCAGGCTGGGCATTGCCTGCTGCATCAGTCGCTCTTGCGTCGCCTTCATGCTTGACGCGTTTTGCCCCGGTTTCTTCCTCCACATCTTCATCCGCTTTGCGCTTCCTAAAGGTCGCATCTGCCTTCGGCTCGGGAGCAGATTGGTATTGATCGACGAAAACGGCAGGGAGGAAGCCGGAGGTGCCAGCATAGCGTCTGATCCAAGGATGGGCCTCAGCGCACTTGTAGCACAGGAAGCCTTCAAAGACGTCCTCTTCCGGGAACCCCGGAGGCATCGGTGGTTCGTCCTCATCATCAACAATGGCTTGCTCTGCCGTAGTTTGGCCTTCCTGCTGTTCCTCGTGTCCCTCTGCAATAGAAGCCAGAGCATGGTCATCCATCATGCTGCCCGACTGCTTGGCCTTGTGTCCCTCCATTTTCTCGTACCACTTAGGACCCATCCCGACGAGGCAGCCCGGGTGGTACCAGTCCTCACCACACCCTCCCGTCTCTGGACTGCCCAGTCCCAGGCACTGAAACATGGTTCCCTTTTGCTGGAAAGGGTCATAGTCGCATTCGCATCCGCAGAACCGGTTCTGAAAGTTTTGGTTGTACTTGTTATTAGCGTCGGGCTCCTCCGAGTGCACGCCGCCTTTAGTGTTTGTCTGCTCGTTGGTGCGCAGGGCGCAGGGGCTCGTGGACGGAATGCGCGTAGTGCCGCAGTCGCACGTAAAGTTTCTCTTCTGGAAGATCTCGACGAGCGTGTGCTCACCGTGACATTGGACGGAGCACGCGTAGCAGACACCGGCAGGCTTTGACGGCGGTGGGTTGCATGTCAGGCAGGCGAAGACACTCTGCCGCAGCGGCCCGAGAATCTTGGTACAGCTCTCAATGCTCTGTTCGAAGTCAGCCTCTGCTTCACCGGTATGCAGCAGCAGCAGTGGCGCCACGGCTATGGCGCTTTTGGATGGCTTCTTACGTATGGTAGAGCTTCGCGGGCGTCGGCTTCGAGGAGTTCTTGGCTGCGGATAAATCTGTACGTGGTCAGATGGACATCAAGTGATTGGAATTCAGGCTGAGACGTGCTCCGCTGCGGTTTGAGAGTCACCAGAGGTGTGCGACTGCCGAGAGAAGCTGTTGCTTCGCCCCGACGCAGCAGCTTCGCCCGTTACATCAGCAGATGCTGCTCCCAGAGATGGAGGATCAGTCGACATGATGTAATGGGCGGCGAGGCCAATGAACCAAGCAGGACAGTGAACGAGAAAGCGTCAGGAAGATGAGCATGTAAAGGCCGACCGTTTGTGGGTCAGCGACAACGATGCGGAGATAATGGGAGTGGCATTTACAAGTATGTGATGGCCGGCAGGTCTACTGGTTTGATGTCGAAGCTCTCATTATCGGTTAGCGCAATGGGGGTGGAAGGAGAGCGAAATTACCCGACCATGTCTCTTCAAGAAAAGGCACTAAAATTTCGCAATTAATTTCGTCTCCTGGCCGGCTTGGAACAAGCACTTTACGCGTCGCCTCTAATGGGGGTTAGCGCACAGCCACTCAACGCGCGACGACGCGTCAAGTCGACACGCGAAATCACAGCTCCCTTTTCGTCCCGCATGCCGCCCTTATCTCGACTATTCACACCTGCTGACGACACCCCTCCACTCCTCACACTCTGAACCACACTCTCAACTCTGCCATCCAGGACTGGCCCTACGCACACGGCCCATCAAGGACGACGCAATGAGGTTCGCCACGACCTGCTGCTACTGATGAAGACCATTGACCGTGCCCGTACTGACCGCTTCCTGCAGTTCTCCCCTTCGCGATAACCCAGCGTCGGCCAACCGGGGCGCCGCTCCGCGATCGAGCCGCAAGCGCTCGCGCACTAATGGTGACGATGCCACATCTTCAGTTGGCCCAGGCTCGAGTCCCATGCCTTCCTCGCCCCCTGCGCCCTTCACACACGGAGTCGAAGATGACGACGAGGTTGAAGAAGAGGCCGAGATTCAAGATGATATCGACGACATCGACGAAATGGCAGACGATGATGTGGACCTGTTCCGCGAAGGCTTCGAGGCCGACTACAGAGAGCGCGAGGGCGGCGCCTATGAGGGCGAGGACATTGATGATGACGGAGAATTCGATGACATGGATCTCGGCGCCAGGCGGAACCTCGAGGCCCAGCTCAATAGACGAGACAGGGAGGTTGCTCGCCGACAGAGAATCCCCGCCGCTTTCCTCCCTGGTGATGATGAAGACGGCGACATCGACTTGACGACGCAGCCACGGCGCCGAAGACATCACTACGACGAGGACCCGGATGAAGCCATGGATGCCGACATTATGGACGAGGAGCTGTCTCTGGAGGCACTCGGCGACGTCAAAGCCTCCAACCTGACCGAGTGGGTGTCGACACCCCCGGTTCAGCGCACTATCAGGCGAGAGTTCAAGGCTTTTCTGACGTCTTACACTGATGCATCGGGATCGTCGGTCTATGGCAGTCGCATCCGAACCCTCGGTGAGGTCAACGCAGAGTCCCTTGAGGTGTCCTACGAGCACCTGTCGGAAAGCAAGGCCATTCTTGCCTACTTCTTGGCCAACGCTCCAGCCGAGATGCTCAAGCTTTTCGACGAGGTCGCCATGGACGTCGTCCTGCTTCACTACCCCGACTACGACCGTATCCACTCTGAAATCCACGTCCGCATCTTTGACCTCCCGGTCCACTACACTCTCCGCCAGCTCCGCCAGTCACACCTCAACTGCCTTGTCCGCGTCAGCGGTGTGGTAACCCGACGCTCCGGAGTCTTCCCCCAGCTCAAGTACGTCAAATTTGACTGCAGCAAGTGCGGCATCACTCTTGGGCCTTTTCAGCAAGAGTCCAATGTCGAGGTCAAAATCACGTTTTGTCAGAACTGCCAGTCTCGAGGCCCATTCTCGCTCAACTCGGAGAAGACGGTCTATCGCAACTACCAAAAGCTTACTCTGCAAGAGTCCCCCGGCACAGTTCCTGCTGGTCGCCTGCCTCGGCATAGAGAGGTCATCCTGCTCTGGGATCTCATTGACAAGGCAAAGCCTGGCGAGGAGATTGAGGTCACTGGCATCTACCGCAACAACTATGACGCGCAGCTCAACAACAGGAACGGCTTTCCTGTGTTTGCGACCATCTTGGAGGCAAACAATGTGGTCAAGTCCCACGACCAGCTCGCGGGGTTCCGGATGACGGAGGAGGACGAACAGGAAATTCGCAAGCTCTCGCGTGACCCCAACATTGTGGATAAGATCATCCACTCCATGGCTCCTAGTATCTACGGACACACCGACATCAAGACAGCCGTTGCCCTGTCGCTCTTCGGCGGCGTTGCGAAGACGACCAAGGGAGAGCATCACATTCGTGGCGACATCAACGTCCTCCTCCTCGGTGACCCCGGTACGGCCAAGTCGCAGGTGCTCAAGTACGTGGAGAAGACGGCGCATCGAGCAGTGTTCGCCACGGGCCAGGGAGCCAGCGCGGTCGGTCTGACGGCTAGTGTCCGTCGTGACCCGTTGACAAGCGAGTGGACGCTCGAAGGCGGCGCGCTGGTGCTGGCTGACAGGGGGACGTGCTTGATTGACGAATTTGACAAGATGAACGACCAGGACCGAACATCTATTCACGAGGCCATGGAGCAGCAGACCATCTCCATCTCGAAGGCGGGCATCGTCACCACGCTGCAAGCGCGCTGCGGCATCATCGCCGCCGCCAACCCTATGGGGGGCCGGTACAATTCGACCATCCCCTTTTCAGCCAACGTGCAGCTGACAGAGCCCATTCTGTCGCGTTTCGATGTGCTCTGCGTCGTGCGTGACACAGTCGAGCCGGCCGAGGACGAGCGCCTAGCGCGATTCATCGTCGGCTCGCACAGTCGCAGCCACCCTCTGTCACAGCCCGGCCAAGAGTCGATGGCGATCGAGAACGGCTCGGAAGGGACCGAGACCCAGGGCACTGGCGCGGCTCCCAAGAACGGCGAGATTCCCCAAGAGCTGCTGCGCAAATATATTGTCTACGCACGCGAGCGCTGCAGCCCCAAGATGTACCATATGGACGAGGACAAGATCGCGCGGCTGTTCGCCGACATGAGGAGAGAGTCGCTGGCTACGGGAGCCTATCCCATCACAGTGAGTTTCTGCGAGAGTTTGTGGAAGAAGAAAAAAAGTACATGGAATGCTAATTTGTGGTTGTCAAGGTACGCCACCTCGAGGCCATTATTCGCATCAGCGAGGCCTTCTGCAGAATGCGACTTTCCGAGTACTGCTCCGCGCAGGACATGGACCGCGCCATCGCCGTGACGGTCGACAGCTTCGTAGGTAGCCAGAAGATGAGCTGCAAGAAGGCGCTGGCGCGCGCGTTTGCCAAGTATACGCTGGCGAGGCCGGGAGCTACGGGACGGAAGGCTGGTCAGAGGAGGCGGCCGGCGGCGGCGATGGCGTAGACTCGGACTGGACTGGGGCTGGGACGACAATACCATGGGAGCTGGTTGTGTGCATATTTGTCTCTTCTGCGATTTGTTTGCCGCCACGTGCGACGTCATGGGCCTCGAGCGCTCGCATGAGAGGTTGGTCTGGGGCATGCCGACGGTCGTGAAGTGGATGTGGATGCCACAATGCACATGGGATCCGGAGTACATGAGCGACGCACGTATCTTAGGTATGGATGAATTATACAATAAAGCCAAGGAGCCTGCTCTTTACCGCCTAAACCCAGCATGCAACCGGCGAGCGCTCGCACGTCCCTCTTGCGGCCAACAGACAACCAGGGTTTCGGAGGGTTGCGGCGCGAGGACCCTGTCAGCCTGTCGGCCCCTAATCTGCTCCAAAGTCGTATTACGAACATCTCGCCTAATTTGCGTCACCCGCGGCATGCGACGTGCGCTACCTGACGTTACCTATGGTAGATCGCCGCTGTCGCAGCTGTTGCGGTTGCTTCCCGCTGCCACGCTGCTAATGCGAGCAGGCCGGCGCCTTGCGCAACTCCGATCCTCTCCACACGCATAGAAACTCACGCTGTGCAAGGCCAATTGATCATGCAGTTCGAAGAAGACGTCAGCCTCTCCCGCAGCCTGTCTCACCAGCGGCACGTCGCCAAAAATAGGCGCCAAGTCAGTACGTTATGCAGTTGGCCCGGTCAGCACAGCCCCCTGAACCTGCACGTTGGTTGCCATTTGCTGTGCGACTTGCAGGCCGACGACATGATGGTTTTCGGATGCCTGCTTGGGGACTCAATGGCACTAGGGCCGTGCGCGCGCGCGTGGTGTTCGGGATCGACGACATGGTCCAGGACGCGGTGAGCTGGCGAGATGATGGGCCAGATCAAGCTCGAACGGGGGTAGCGATGCCTTGGCTCTGCGGACGCCATGCCCGTCAACGACACCTCTCATCTCGCGGCCCCGTTCAGCCCAGCCCCGTCATGCAGGACCTCATGCACGTTGGCTGCATCCCTCCGCAAAAGGCTTGGTCCCTCCGAGGAGCCCGACTGCGAAGGCACGCACAAATGGTGTGTCTGTGTGTTCTCGCCGCGCCCCATGCTTTGCGGGCTGGTTTGCTCAGTCTCACCGCAGCATGACTCGTCCCATCAAACCTTGCTGTCTCCGTCATAGCCATCATGGGGAGATGATCTGGGTGAAGACAGCACCCGATGGACCGCCCTTCGATACAACATTGTCCTGTTAGCCGGTATTACTGCTTCGTCGTCTGATATCGTACCTCATCTAGGCTTCCCTTCTTCAGCATTCGTCTCGCTCCCCAGATAATACCACTGGCATCCAGGCCATGGCGTTTGCTAATTGATCAATTCATCTCCGGCCGACCTTCAAGACCCAGGCAAGACACGCGATGCCACGATGCATGAGCCTCTGATACCCTCAAAGGCCGCCGCGGTCGTGGCCTCCAGACCCCTCAGCCCCCTGGCTGAATCCGACGAATTCTTCATCTCACCCGTGTCCGACAGCTCGCCCTCGTTCACACCCTTCACCCCTAATGT
Organism: Tolypocladium pustulatum; assembly: GCA_024340155.1. Classification (NCBI taxonomy): domain Eukaryota; kingdom Fungi; phylum Ascomycota; class Sordariomycetes; order Hypocreales; family Ophiocordycipitaceae; genus Tolypocladium; species Tolypocladium pustulatum. The sequence goes on from JALHBY010000071.1 coordinate 204,908, forward strand.
TCTCAAACGCAACACATATCATCGGGTGCCCTCGAACGGAGCTCCGGCGGCGGACCTGAGAGGCCTCGACGAGGACGTCATTTCGCCGGCCGACGGCCTTGGTATCCTTCCCCGGCGCGTCTCCGTTCCGCCCCGTGTGCCAGTTGGCTCCAAGGCCGCCTTCAAGAGCCCGCCAGGGACGCCACCCAATGCCAGAGACTCGCCACAACATGGGCACATCATCGGCAGCCCGATGAGCTCCGCGGCGGCCCCGTCACGAACGGGCCTCCTTTCAGGGGCGCACCCGCTTGCCATGTTTGAGCGCGTCAGGGATGCGTTCACGTCCAAGAGGAACCCTTTGCCGAAGAGCAAGGCGTCGATTCAGAGGCCGCTCCCGACCGAGCCCAACGTGGTACCCCTTCGCGATTCTCTCTCCTCCGACGAACCCAAAGGCGTGTCCAGCAACGAGACGTCGACGGCAATGTCGGATATCGAGGGTGAGGCGGGCGAGGACCTGATTGACGATGACATGTTCAAGAAGAAGTTTGGTGCGCTCCCACTTACGTGCTTGCCTCATGCCAGTCAGGGCTGACACGCAACAGCCGAACCGCCGACGTACTGCTGGTCCAAGAGAGACATTGTCAAAAAGCGCAACGGCTGGCTCTCTGTTATAATTTTTGCCCTCTCCTTCTACTCGACCGTCATGAGCGGTATATGGATGGTTGTCTCCTTCGTTCAGCCGCGTTGGGGCTACAAGATCTCCTCGCATGGCGGTCTGCTCCCCTCGACGGCAACGCTCATCACAGCCCTTGTCGCCAAGACCATCGAGCTGTCGTTTGTCACCGTCTTCATAGCTTGCATCGGCCAAGTGCTCACACGCCGGGCCATCGCGCGCCGCTCACGCGGCATGACCCTCGCCGAGATGACGATGCGCAACTGGGTCATCCAGCCAGGCAGCCTCATCACCCACTGCGAGAGTGTGCCTTATGCCGCCGTCACGGTCCTCGGCGCGCTGTCGCTCGTGGCCAGTATCGTCGCCATGTTCTACACCACCGCCAGCGACGCCATGGTCGCGCCCAAGCTCAAATTTGGCAACTGGGAGACGGTCACGCTGCAGGGTCACGTCCGCGCGTCCTATGCCAACGCCGCGTACGTCAAAAAGGTCTGCCCTTCGCTGCTCGAGTTCCAGGACCCCGCGAACGCAGGCGAGTCATGCATGAATGTTCAATTCTCGAGTCAGTCGTACCGTAACCTCATGGCTTTCATGGAGGAATGGACCGACATCTACCACAACGGCTCAACCAATGAGCACGACCTCGGCGGACGGCCCAACGGCACGACGCTGTTGTATGACAACACGACCATGACGTCCTCGTGGATCGAGATGCAGTACAGCAATGTGACAGCGCAACACGAAACATACGGGCGTATAGTCAACAACGTTACCCTGGCCATGCCCCATCCGGGCGTTTACGCAGCGGCCAGAAACAACATTAACGGCATCCTCCAGCCCGACGACCTCGCAGGAGTGGGCGAGTACGCCATCAAGGCTGGCGTCGTCTCACCCTCGCTCAACGTCATGTGCGTCAACTTGAGCCCCGAGGAGCTGGCGCCTTTGATATACACCAAGTGGCCTGGAAGGAACAAGAAGAACGCGACGAGCTGGAGGGCAGACATTCCAAGGTGGGCAGACGAGAAAGGCAAGGATGACTATCTCAACCGCACCGTTGTCGACCACATCTTTCGTTGGGGACCTCAGTACGCCCCTGATGGGTACGTCCGGCGACCGCCCATCTTCTACCGTGTAGGTGGCCATTTTCCTTCTCGCGATCCCATGCTGGCTGACAATCGAGCTCCCCCTTTTGTTTAGTACCCATCTGACTATAACATGGTCACCAACGCAACCGTTGACGCGAATGCCGACGCATTTTACATTCTCGGCAAGGACGCCAGTCTTGCGAATTATACGCTCTGCGAGATGCGTTCGTGGGTGTCACCCGCGTGCTCGACGCACTTCAACATCTCCGGAACCGCCGGTGCCAACATGCGGGCTCACTGCGAGGATGACAACGATCCAGACGCGTATTATCTCTCAGCTGAACGTGGTGCCCACTTTGATGGGAAGTGGCCACCTCCATCGGTTGACTGGAAGGTGGGCCGACGCCTTCGTTCGTGACCCCTATTTCTTTAGTTGCTGACCCCGTGGTAGTGGATCGCCAGTCAATGGGGACTGGCCATGGACCTTAACAACGGTGCCATCGATGGCGACGCCTCCAACGCCCGAATTCTGACCCAACTCGCTCTGAAGCAACCAAAATTGCCATCATATCTCCCGTCCATGGCCGAGGCACTGGCCGTGTACGGCAGTGCCATGCTAGTCATTGGGTCCATGGGCACGCCCTTCATACACTACTGGCAGTATGATATCCCCAACAACATCATACCTGACTTGGAGGGACCATTGGACCAGTTCCACGCCTCGGTCATCACGCAGCAGTACACGTCCGGGCACATCAACTCGTGGCAGAACATGTTCTACATCGTGCTCGTGCTTGTCTTTGTCATCAACGTATGCTGTGCCGTCTACCTGATCCTGCGTGCCGAGCAGGTGACCGACTTCACAGAGCCACAGAACCTGTTCGCGTTGGCTATAAACAGCCCGCCCAGCGCCCAGCTCAAGGGCAGTTGCGGCGCGGGGCCCGAAAACCGAGACCTTGTGGTGCCTTGGCGCGTAGAGTATGTGAAAGACTCGAACCACTACTTCTTCGAAGAAGCAAATGAGAAGCCATGGCGCGGTAAGTATTCGGAGCAGGGCGTGAGCACGACAAGGGAGTACGGCGATATGAAGGGAGGCAGCTATAAGAGGCTGAGCTCAGGCAAAGGATGGCTTTGATTGGTTTGCGCGAGGTAAGGCAGGAAAGGCGTTCAGTGGACCTTACGGCCGCTTCAGATGACCATGCGTAACAATGCATATCCGTAGACTTAATCACCCGCCCTTTTGATCCGTATCAAACATGCGCGAGGGATGGCAAAAAATCCTAATGGCTCTAGTATGTGCTCGAGATGCTGTACGACATCACTCGAGTGCTGGCGTGCTACTACTTGGTGACAATGCTGGCTGTCTCTTGAGCATTGCACTCTTTATCGTCCTTGCTGCTTGGTATGTAGGATGGTAGGTTAGCCTATGCGAACGGGAGCCACTGAAATCCCCCTTTTTTTAAACGCAGCGGAGAGCGGCACACAGTGCTGTGACAGGGGCAAGATTGTGTCAGATATAAAGCCGACCGAGGCATGGCCGAGAGGTATCGATGAGCGACGCCCTGTCGAAGCTGCTGGACACGACATGCAACGTTTCGGGCTTGCTGGTTGTGCAAGTGCATCGCAAAGCTGGGCGGCATGTGATGGTGGCAAGAATAGTAATCGCAAAAGGAGCTCGGCTTGAAAGCCGACAGGGCGGGTTGGAAACCGCTCACACGCAGCGAATTGGAACATGGACTCGGGACCTCCGCTCCTATGACAACGAGTGATCTAGTCCGTATTGTAGGGACATGTTCTAGAACGCCTCATCGTCCATTGCCTTTGTTGAACGACGTCTGCGACCAGGATCCGCTAACCTCAGCAATGCAACTCAAGCTCGTGTGTACCCGAAACTTTGATTTGCCTTGGTTCCACAATCTGACCGAGAGGCTCCCGGCAGGCGCCGCAGAGGAGGGCTGCAGGAGAATGGCGTCTTTCTGTCCGCAACGGCACCCGTTGTGCGGCGTTTGTTCCGGAGAGAAACGTCGGAAGTCGGATCGACAAAGTTGGACACGAAGGGTGAGGTGGCTTATCAGCACCATTTGCCTCACAGCGGGCGCGAGACGTACTGGAAATGCGTTCCGTCTTTATGCTGTCCAGAACTTGAACCTGCGAGTATCCTTAGTATGGGAGCTGTGTGGTAGTAACTCGCAAGGCCTGGCATGGAAACGTAGGGGCGCATTGTGACGACAGCGCAAGTCCTTTGACCGTCCAAGCCGCTCCGCCATCGCCTATGATTCCATAATGATACCCTCCGTACGGAGTACTTCAGATTTCGTCCCACACGTCGAGGTCGAGATTGCTAACAAGTCGCAGCTCGCTAGCGCACTCGTATGGAAACAAGGGCAGCTTGCTCCCCTTGGGGTTCAGCAAGGGTGGTGCCACGATCCCCAGCTTCGGCCCCGCCGCCGATGACGCCGACGTTTCCGGGAAGCGGGGTCGGCCTGGTGCTGCATCGTTGCTTAGGAACCTATTGCTTTTTCATGTGAGAAAGGCTGCGCGGCCGTCGCACGCGGCTGGCTGGTGGCGGAGCTGTCAAATCTCCAGATGATCCACCGCGGTCGTAGTGCGACGAGATCAAGCAAGAAAAGGAGCCCAAGAACGGCGTGTGAAGTGAGATGAACACTTCTCTTCGAGACTCCTGAAAGTTCACGAGACCCTCGGCCGTTGACGCGTCGTCGTCATTCGCGCAAACAAGCATATGTTGCTGGTCCTTGGCCTACGATGCTCAACCCCACCGGATAGATGCTGCCTCCCATCTCACCCAGCAGATGGATCGAGCTCCGTTCATTGGCCAGCAGCGGGAAGGTGTCTCAAGGCAGGACGCCGACAAGCTCCAACACAGCAAAGCTAGTGAGCGCCGCCGAAGCTCTCGGGCATGAAGATGTCCTGAGGTATCCGGTGGCGCGCTTTCTTGGTCGTTGCGGCGTTGCGATGGTGCTAGTGCATGATGGGGAGTGCGGCTGCCTTTGGCTCGGCACTTGTTGCTGCTAGTGTGGACGTCAGGTGCGGGATGTCAAGCGAGTGGGTGTGAGCGCCAGGGATGGCATACGGGTCTCCTCGAAGGTCTTGGCCTCTGAGGTTCGCCACGGCGATGAGGATGGAATGGCGATGTGTGAAGTTGCAGATGTGCAAACTAGCAAGAAGCGCGCAACGTCAAGCCGTCGTAGACCAGCCTGTGTTGCCCTATTGTGCCTGCCGAATTGCGAAAATGTCGACGTCGAACCGCAATATCGGATGTCAGGAGCGAGTGAGCTGATTACCGCATTGGGGAGGATGGGAAGGAAAGTGCGGAGGAGGGTGGGTGGGGTGGGGTGGGTGCGCTTTCCCCAGTTCCCCGCTAGCCCAAACCTTGAGTTCGGGGTCCCCATACCCAGCAAGTCCACCTTGAACATACGCAGAACGTACTCTTATCTTCGTTGCTCTCCTCCCTATCCGCACGTCTTCTTCCGGGCATGGAGATCGCCAGGCGACGGCCGGCATACGTAGGCCGAGTGGAGAGCTGCATGTGGCCTGGGCGACGACGGCTTGCTGCAGCTCCAGGTCCTCTGGGAGCTTCAGCAAATCTTCGTCTTACATTATCCACAGTGTTTGCTGGCTTCTCGCTGTGTGCCTGGCTGCTTCTCTCTCTGCGGCACAGCATTGCGTGTCTAGACAGACAGTTGACCAGGAGAGTTGCAAAGTACTTGGCAAGCAACATCAAGTCCCAGGCAAGGACGAGACACTCAGGACGGACCAGGCAGAAATCCAATATCATTCGTCTCACCTCTTACTCGTTGCATCGTCCCGTCTCCTTGTTCGTGTTCTTGTTGTTCGTTTCATCTTTCTGACTCGTCCGCTCCGTCTCCTCCGCCCCAAGTACCTGCTTCTCGGGCCGTTTCGAACACCACCACACGCACCACCACGATTTCCTCATTGATGCCCCAATGAAGCTCTCTCGGCCTTACCGAGGTAGACAGCCTCAGCGCACTTTGCCTTACCGTGCCGACCAGACCGCACTAGAGCCTCACTATCCGTTTCCGCTGCCACACTCCGCCATCGTCCCGCCACCATCCACATCAGCCCAATCTCGCCGAGTCTCTTGTGTGCCCGTGACTCCGGGGAAGAGCTCCAGTGGAGCTTAGGTTGTCGCTTGGTGCTGGTAGATATCCGCTCGACCCCCGGCTACGTACGTACTGTTGCCGTCGCGGCCAGGGGAGACGCTGCTTGCTTATAAGCCTGCCTTATCCCCATCTGGCCTCTTGCATTAGCCTTTTGCTTTCCTCGTGCACCGTCAACTTTTCATAAGCCCTTCCACCAAGAGAAGTGCAAATCTCGCATTGTCCCGTATCGGCGAACCGGACTTGTCCTCGCCGTGGTCCGCCATCGATAATTGCAGAGAACTCGCTGGCCGAGCTCACCACTTACACGGCTCACCCCGCCGAATTCTCATCACCCGCCTGCAACTCATCGCTGCAGCTGCAGCCCCAGCGCAATCATGGGTATAATGCGCAAGGTCTCGCTCTCCAAGCCTGCCGAGGAGGCTGGAAAGTCGTGGCCAGGTATCGTCATTGGCTTCTTCGTTGCCTTTGGTGGCGTTTTGTTCGGGTACGTGGTGTCCCTGGAACCGCGCAGACACCTCGCACATGCTGACGCAAATGCAGATATGACACTGGCACCATCAGTGGCATCATTGCCATGCCCTATTGGCAAAACACCTTCAGCACCGGCTACCGTAATCCCACCGGTCACCTGGACATCACCACCAGCCAAGAGTCCGCCATTGTCTCCATCCTCTCGGCCGGCACCTTCTTTGGCTCCCTCGCCTCGCCTCTCTTTGCCGACAACATAGGTCGTCGTCCGTCTTTGATGGCGGCGACTTGGGTTTTCAACCTCGGGGTGATTCTTCAGGCGGCATCCACGTCCATTCCCCTTTTCCTCGCCGGTCGATTCTTTGCAGGATTTGGCGTAGGTCTGGTGTCTGCACTGAGTAAGTCACCCAAAGAAAGACGCCGCGGAACACTGCAAGAGTCTCGCTTCTAACAATCCTTCCCCTTGCAGTCCCTCTGTACCAATCCGAAACAGCGCCGAAGTGGATTCGAGGCGCCATTGTCGGGGCCTACCAATTGGCCATCACCATTGGCCTCCTCCTTGCCGCCGTCGTCAACAATTCCACCTCCAATCGAAATGATACCGGGAGCTACCGAATCCCCATCTGTGTGCAATTTGCCTGGTCTCTTGTTCTATTCACTGGCATGCTTTTCCTACCCGAGACAGCACGCTACCTAGTCAAACGTGGTAGGCCAGAGAAGGCTATGAAGTCTCTCGGCGTCGTCCGCCGCCTGCCGCCAGATCACCCAGTCATCCGGCGGGAGCTTGACGAAATCATTGCCAGCCACGAATACGAGCTGAGTATCGGAAAGGCATCGTACCTCGACTGCTTCAGGCCACCGATTCTGAAGCGCCAGTTTACCGGCATGGCCCTGCAGGCCCTACAGCAACTGACGGGTATCAACTTCATCTTCTACTACGGCACCAAGTACTTTCAGAATTCTGGAGTGTCGAGTGGTTTCATCATCTCGATGATCACCTCAGCCATCAACGTTGCCTCGACCATTCCCGGCCTGTACGCCATCGACAAGTGGGGGCGCCGACCGTTGCTGTTCTGGGGCGCCGTGGGCATGGCCGTGTCGCAGTTCATCGTTGCCATGTGCGGCCTTGAATCCTCGGGTCAGCACGCCGACGGTACCATCTTTGTGACAAACCTTGGCGGACAAAGAGCCGCCGTGTCCTTTGTTTGCATCTTCATCTTCTTTTTTGCCTCCACTTGGGGCCCTCTTGCATGGGTCGTCACCGGCGAGATTTTCCCTCTCAAGTGCCGTGCCAAGTCCCTGAGCATGACTACTGCCACCAACTGGCTCTTCAACTGGGCTATTGCTTACTCGACGCCCTACTTGGTCAACTACGGCGCTGGCTTCGCCAACCTCCAGTCCAAGATCTTTTTCATTTGGTTCGGCTGCTGCTTCCTTTGCATTGCCTTTGTATACTTTTTCATTTACGAGACAAAGGGCCTCACACTCGAGGAGATTGACCTGCTTTACGCGGAGGTCAGCTCGGCGAGGCAGTCAACCAAGTGGAGACCCAGCGATACATGGGTGCACCGCCAGAGCGTGGTCCACGGCGCCGGCGACGACGAGTACAACAAGGCCATGAATGGCGACGGGCATTTCAACGCGTCGCACCACGAGAAACACAGCCCATAAAGTTGGAGATGCCAGACGTTCATTAGTGTATCACCATGCTTTGCATAATGGTCACGGGCTATTTATGCCGAGTGTTTTTGAATTGGATGGAATGTTAAAGTTAATACGTTGTCAAGCAATTCGGCGAGGGTGGGAATGCGACACAGATCGGAGAGACTGGATTCGCGCCCCGATTGTGCTTTTGCAACTCACCCCCCGCGCCGGTCCTGTCGATATACCTCTCCATGTACAATGACTTATTGATTGAATATTACTATGTCTTTGCTTCAAACTTTGGCCCATCTGCCGTGTGTGCCAGCTTCTTTGTGGCCATCTCACCCTCCTGTCGGATTGACCACTGCACCAAATCCGCAAGTACGCGTACTGTATTGGTGTGCATTGCAGTGTTCTCGTCCTTCCCTGTAGCCTCTGCTGGCAGCATCCTGTGGCGATAGCTTCAAGACGGCTGAGGACTTCGCTGTACCAGATTGGTGGGTGTTATGTTGGATCACAGCAACGCATCCAGCAGCGCGGTTCCACGTTGCATGATAGCCAGTCCTTGAGGGCACTAAAATACTCACTCTCTCTAATGTATTCTTCCCACAAAATGGTGCAGTTGGAGTACCAAGTTAGTTGGTACTGGCTCTGTTTGTCTGGAATAAGGTCGTATATGATTCGTCTGGAGCGGAGATGGGTCTCGTTGCCACCGATGAACGTGACTATTAGGGTTACAAGAAAGAACATGAGGGTTGCGGCTACGGATGTGTACCGGGAGTGGTAAGACCAGCTTCTTGAGCGTGTCAGCTGGTGTAATATCGCTGGAGGTTGATACATTGCGAGGAGATGGCCTGTTCAGCTGCAGAGAAGCCGGGGGGTGGGGGCGGAGGTGGAGTAAGAGCTTGGCCCGGGCCGGAGGCAGCCACGAGCTGGTGCGCATCGGTGGACGCGGCGGAGTCGGCAACTGTCATCGTTGCAGTGAAACATGGGCTTCCGAGGAGACGCCTTCATACAGATTAAGTTGCCTAAATTTTCCAAAATCCTCACCAAGACAACGCCGCTGAAGACCTTCGAATGCCACAAAAGTCGGCGACCGGACGTCATCCGGCCGGCGGCCCCGCAAACGGCTCCACTCGCCCCGGGTGAGCATTAGTCGATCCCGTTTCTTGGTAACGCTTGGGGGCTACTGTAGTTCATAGCAGAAGCGTTCTTGGACAATATTCGGGTCAGCTATGGTAGCTTATTTGTCAATCAACGTCTCTAATAGGGCAAAGCCTCCACATACAACACAGCCATGGCTTTAGAAGTAAACAGCATCCGGCCATCGGTGTTTGGTGCTGTTGGCACGGGATACCCCAGGTGGCCGTGCAGATTAGACAGAATCCGGTGGCAGTACAGAGGAATCGTTCGTTGAAAGGAAACTACTGCAACGCCAGTGACGAGGCCATGCCATTCCAAACTATCCATCAGTGAGTAGTATAAATCCATAAGTGCCCAATCGCAGACCACCCCTTGCGCTCCGCACCACCCAAAGCACGGTGCCCTGTCCTCACGACAGCGTCTGACTCTTACTCCCCATGATACTCCTCGTGCGATCCGTCACGCCCCCACTGAGCGTCGCGTCCTTGGCACTGTCATCCACATCCAGCCCCTTGCTCCCGCTTTCGTCGTCTGCGGCATCAGCGGCGTCAGTACTTGCGTACGGGTTTGGCCGCACCACGGTCAGGTGCACGGCACCTGGGACCTGGTGGTACACGCGCAGGCCGACGACAGCGACGGCATTCCACGGGTCGCGCTCGAAGTCGTCGGCATCGTCGTCGCGCGTCGCGTCCGGCGATGGCTGAGCCCCGGGCTGGCGGTCAGGCTGCTCGAGGTGACAGTCGATCTTGAGGTCGAACTCACGTTCGGAGAGCTCGGAGAGGTCAGACATGGTGTCGAGGTCGAGGTCGGAGCCGGAAGACTCGCAGGCTGCATCTGTCTGCGGCGCGAGTTCACGGCGGACGTTGCCGTTGGCTGAAGGTATCTCGACAGCTTCTGCGGCTTCCACCTTGTGTCCAGGGATGTCCAGCTTTTCAGAGTGAGCAATGTGCTCCTTCTCGCCGCCAGCAGTCTTCGGGTCGCCAGTAGCCTCTGCTGACTGCGTTTCCTGGGTGGCATCAGGTGCTTCCCTCTGCGCAGAACAAGGGACATCCTTGGGCTTGGCCACCTCCGTCGCGCGCTGTTTTGCTTCCCTCTCCGCCATCTTGGCTTTTCGCTTCTTCTGTGCTCTGCGCTGCCTCTCCTGCCCCTTCTCATACTGCTTTCGTTTGAGGTAGTACTCCTCTTCACGCTCTTTTTGAATCTTTTTCCGCAGCTCCAGCCGCTGTCTGCCTTTGGCCCTCTTCTCGAAAGCATCCCTCGCGGCCTTCTCCTCGGGCGATTCGACGATGCGACCCTTGCTGTGTGCTAGGTCGTACGCCAGTCCTATGCGCGTGAGTTTGTCGCGCCTCTCCTTTACGTTGTTGCGAATGACTGTCTCGACGGGCAGAATGGACTCGTCGCGCCAGGCGTCGATCTTGACGCGCACGTCGTACTCGCCCGCCTCGAGTTCGAGCTCCACATTAACGGAGCGGCGCATGCGATATGGCGCCTGGCTGCGCACGATGTAGTCTTCGTGGCCCGACTTGTGCAGGCGCAGTGCCAGCTCGAACAGATACTGGCCCTCGAGGCCGCGGAAGTAGCGCTCGTCGAGTTGTGAGAGCACGATGACAACAGGGCCGGCCTGGGAGACGCTGAGAGTGAAGTAGGTATCGTGGTACTTGAGCATCCAGGGCACACTGAGTGTAGTCCAGATCTGTGCGACGCTCCAGTCGGTATCGAAGAGACGCGTGCGCTCAAAGGCTTGATACTTGCGCAGGAGGTCTTCGTACGCTATCCAAAAGTCGCCGTCGTCCCCAAAACGGTGGTCCAGTTTCTGGAGCCACTCGGGTGTCCACTCCTTGGAGCCGTCGCCTAAAGGGTGTCAGGATATCACCCGCACGTGTAGTTCAAGCATAAGGTAAGGTAGACTTACTCCACGGGCCCTGCCATTCACCCTTGCCCCAGGGGTTCTTAAGGCGCACTAGGCGCTTGCCATCAATCTCGACAGCTCGCTGCACCGAATATGAGTGCAGTTCCATGATGCCCTTGCGCTCTCCCCATCGTGAGGGCCCCCAAACACCCGTGCTACAGCCAAAAAGAAAGTCCTTGTTGACCTTGAGAAGCTCATCCCAGAAGCGCTCCTGCCGCTGTGTTAGTCAGGGGCTAACACGCTTAAAGCAGCATGATTGAAGACTCACCTTGTCCAGGATGTCCGTCGTAAAAATCTCCGACGTCACGCCTCCGGTCAGGTCCTCGATGCCCTCACCGCCAAAGCCGCCCTCGATGGCGGCGTAGTCCCCGTGTGCCTTGGCGTAGCACTTTTCAAGCAGCGGCAGCCACGTTTCTTGCGGGTGCTCGCACTGCGCAAAATACAGCGCGCCGCTGTTGGTCTGGTAGATACGGCGGTAGGCCTCCTCGGGATCAAGGCGCTCGCACTCGTTGAAGAGGACACGGTCGGTGTAGCTCTCGTCGTAGTCGGACTTTGTTAGGTAGAGCTGAGTGGTGTAAGTCGAGCGGTCCACACAACGCCAGGGAAAAACTTACAAAATCATCTACAATCTCAGATGTCCACTCGCCGTCGCGATGGAAGACAAAGCCATACACGCCTACATCCTGATCGTGCGCCACGCACAGCCGCTCAATCAGCCCTTTCTTGTTGCTCAGCGTACACAGCGCCGACATAAGCCAGCAGTCTCCGTCGCGGCCCTGGCGTACGTCGTTGGCCGTCGGGCCCTCAATGTAGAACTGTGGCCGGTCAAATATCTCGGTCACGCGCTTGGCACTGCGCGGGCTAAAGTCGCTGCCCGGGGGTTTGCCCGGGAACTTGGCTAGGCTCTGCAGCGTCTCGCGCTGCCCGAGCTTCAGGTCCGCCTCGAGGTCAAAGTGCGGGTCGCGGTATTTCTTGTTGACGCGGCGGCACTCTTTCACGATCTTAGCAACTTTGGCGGCGCACGTCTCGGCGGCGGCGGCGTAGCTAGCTGAGGTGGTGCGCGTGGGCGTGCTTGTAGTAGTAGTAGTCGCGGAAGACGAGGAGGCTACTACTTGGGCAGCGTTCTCCGCGACCTTGTCCACGTACTGATTCTGAGGAATGATCGTCGTGGCTTGTAGCGTCTTGTTGTCAGTACATCTCGCATCTCTGTATGATTTCGTGCGCATGTTGTTGACACACCTTTTCCAGGCGTCTTGGTCGTAAATTTGGCCCAGAACTCGTCGATGGCGTCCTGCGGCGCCTGTCGCTTCGCCGGCCGCTGGGGTAGCACCACGGGGCGCAATGGTCCTCGTCGTGCAGCCGGTGATGTGGAACGGCCTGTGCGGGAGTCGGATCGCGAGGTAGACGACCTCGAGCGCGAACGGCGACCGATGTTGCGGCCAATGATGGCGGACATGGTAGAGGTTGCTCGAGGTTGCTGATATTTTCCTCAACTCCATGTGGCAAGTTGCTGTTCCAGTGGTTGCTCAGTGTTGCTGTTTCTGTTTGTAGATATCTAATCGGTGCTATTCCGCTCGTTGCTGCGAGGTTTCGATCAAGCTTCCAAAAGCATCGTCCTCGTTCACGATGCTTCACATCAAACAAGAAGCAAACACAGCATGCCAAAGGACCATTCAGCCGTACTTATACACGTCCACCTCCCGCCCCCATCAGCCGCTCAGCTGCAGCTTACCTTACCTTCTGCATCTGTACCACCGGTGAGGCACAACGCAGTGGTTGGGGCACGCGTTGGGCTGATGTTCACCACACCGAAGAGACATGCACACTGCGCCGTCAGCCCTACTGTACGCCACAGGAGCGGGGCCGGCGACGAGGCTTTCGAGTATGGCGACGATCCTAGGCTGGAGGGTCACAAAGCCAGGGCCTGGAGCAACGCGGACCGTCCTCATTGTTGCAGCCAATGCCCTCCTCAGCCTCTCTCCTGGCCCAACCCCGGTCACACACGCCGCCTCAAGCTCGCGGCATTGCATTCCTCTTGTGATACTGCATCATCTGCCATTCTCCACTCTGCAAGGTAGTCATATACAGCTTTGCCCAATACATCATTCTTCCGCGTCTGTCTCCATGCACTCACTTGCTCCTAGCTACAACCGCATGCGCCAGCCATCCTCGAGTCAGGCAGGAAAGGGACAGCGTCCCTCAACCATAGATTTTCGTCGCCGTTTTCTGTTCCTCTTTTTCTTTTTTTTTCTCGTCCCGCTAATGTGTAGCACCGTGGCGGAAGTGTCCTCCGCGCAGCTTCCGCCCCATAGAACAGTCTTTTGCCTTCCAGTGCTTCCAAACGTCCTCTTATCCACCGCCGTGTATAACGCGCCACACCCCATGTCTCGGTTGCAACTCAACTGCTCGAACCGCTGCTGCAGCCTCAGCAAGGACGTTACAGCACGAGAAAATGCATCTGCATCCCCCCGTGTTGATCATTCCCAGCCACCGCTACGCAGATGGGGTGCGCCGTTCCAGCTCAACACAACAACCTCAACACACAGCCTCGCAGGGTATATCCATCGCCGGTGCCTTCAAAAGTCTTTAGTCGTCAAGAGGAGCCACGTGACAGTGTCTGTCGGTCGTTTCAGCAGTACGTTGATAGTTTTGCCGGGTGATCCAAAGTCGCGCCAATGGAAGGTCATATGCGGAGAGGACTTTGCCCGGCAACCCAGGTGTAGCCGAGGGTTTCGCCGCAGAACTCGGTGCACTCTGGCATAAAAATGCGGTATAGAGATAGTGTGGCCGTGCCTTCCCATTTCGAGCCACTCGTTCGTTCAACTTTGTCTGTCGTGTCTTGAGGTGGGGTCATGCACAAAGAATTGTCATCGCCCTCGTTTCTTTCTCGTCGTCATTCCAAACGCTGGAGATCTCGTGGAGAAATAAGGCTATAAAAACAAACGTGAGATGACCGGAGACGCCGTGTAAAAGCAATGTTTTGGGTAAAACGTGAGGGGTCATGTGTTGAAAGTAAGAACGTTAATGAAATGACGGGGCCGGCGTGCAGCGATTTCACGCGTTGACGCCAGTATAAGGACTAGGGTAGCATAAAGTCAACGAAAAAAAA
>JALHBY010000287.1:0-46164 GCA_024340155.1 Tolypocladium pustulatum
CCCCCCCCCCCCCCCCCCCCAAAACGAGAGAGAGCAGCGCAGCGCCGCCATTTGTTTGCTCTGTCCCGCCGCAGGGATCACCCAGAGGGGAGTGGGGAGGGGAAGGGAGGGCGGGGCCAGCGGAGCGGAAGAGTGGTCGACGCACGCGCCGCGGGCTCACCGAGACGACTCCGCACGCGAGACTGGGCATTGCCGGCTGCCATGCTCGCGTACGTGTACGACGCACTTCATGCCTTTCTAAGAGCAGGTGCAATTCTTGTGGGCTACGGTGGTTGGGAAGGCGCATCATCGCTTGCGAAATGTACTATACGTCTTGCACCACCAAGTGCCGACCTGCCCCAACTGCTCCAGGTAAGTTACGCCACGTAAGGTTGGGTAGGTAGTCGACTTCAGTGCACCGCCCGCTTGCTGGTCGTGCGGGCGCATATTGGGCCGGGCACGCCGACCACCATGAACGGCCCACGCTTTGCTTTCTTTCAGCTGCAATTGCTCACGCCTAGCATTGCTAGGCATGCTACCCATGCGGGTCGCAAAATAAACGCCCCCCCATACACCAAACTTACCACCAAAATTTGGTGTATGGGGGCGTTTATTTTGCGACCCGCATGCTACCTAGGTAATTAGCCCGAACCCCGGTTAGGCGGGGGATATCGCTCGGCGCTACGGACTACACCACAAACAAACAAATGTGTGATCTGCGTTGGGTACTCAGCGGACGGGACTCCAAAGTCCCTTCAGCTGCAAACAAGTCCGAGCTCTCCCAACCCAGCCCGACAGGCGGTGATGCCATGTATGGACTAGCTCCCCTTGCACACACGAGCATGCGCGATTGTGGCAATCGACGCGAAGGCGGAGGGGGCCGAGGGGGAATGGCTGGGGTTTAGGGATTGGCATGAACCTGCCTGGCTCCGCGGTGCTGCCTGTCCTCGGTTTTCAGGATAAAAGAAGACGATGTCACTGGAGTTTCTGATTGATCGGTTTATTGAACGATTGATTGATTGGTTGATGGCGATCAGACAGCGCCGGGGTCGAGAGTCATGGCTTGCTGGGTACAGGAACCAAGACACTACCGTCATGGCGTCCAGAGTGTAAGTTACCTTGCGCCAGCTCCGTACCGTATCGTTACTTTCTTCTGTCGCCTCGCCCTGTCGCACGCAACTCATTGAGACGTGCGCCAGCCAAATTCGGAGCACCACGAATGTGAGATTAGATGAGTGACAGAGGCCCCATTGCAACCCTTTCTCTCGGCTACTAGACGCAGGTAGATTGTACTCGTATGCAAGTGGCCAATTTCCTTCAATCTTGCCTGTGCCCGGCTGGTCACCATTGATGCGCACATGCCACGTTGTCGAGGGAGGAATGGATGAGGCATGGCGAGCAGGTACTCGTGCGTCGAGCTGCACCTTGCGTCTACCTATCCAGGCATGCGGGGCGGGGAATACAACAGACACTTTCACTGTATTTGGCTGTCGAAAGCTAGGTAGGTGTCTGGTGTTTTTCCCGCCCCGCATGCCAGGCAAGCAGCAAGGTAGAAGAAGGTATTGGTTCTCGGTACGCGAGGCGAGGTATGTGAGGTAGGGTAGTGTGTGTTATGCAAGGTGCAAGGCCAGGATGCTGATGCATGCACGATTGTTGCCCTTGTCGCTGTTCCACGTGCGTCTGCGCCGCTACCGACTACGAGTACACCGTACATGCGGGAGTGTTTCGACGCGACGGACGACGTCTCTTCCTCGGCAGCATGCGAAGGGCCGGTCAATTGATCTCAGTAATGTGCGCAAAGCCCAGGCCCGACCGCAAGCCTTGTGTTGATGGCCGCCTGCCACCCACCACTGGCTTGGGCCCTCGCCAACCACATTAGGCTTCTCTGCATGCAAGAGCGGTTCCTGGCGCAGACACAGACGCCAGCGGATCGGCTTGGGGGGACGGGGACGGGGACAGGGACAGGGACGGGCCAGGCTGTGGCCTCTGCGCGCTTCTGCGGCAGCTAGCGTCTAACAATGCAGACACAGACGGAGGCGCCATCGTCCTTCCACGACCTGAAGGACCCGAGGCGGGTATGGCGGTTTACTCTCAAGTACGAAGTACTGCCGTGAAGCTGGCCACTTGCGAGTACCTACATGCCTCAACCTTGCTCGCCTGTGCCTTGCTTGCAAGGAGGCTGCAGTAGTGCACAGTAGAAGGATCGTGGGCAAGGGGATGGATGGATCATGGTGTCAGTCGGTCCAGGTCAGAGCAGCCAATTGCGATTGGCGGAGCACGTTCCGACGCATCGCAGCACTGCCGAAGCACTGTCAAGATGAGTCCCATGCCGGCTTCTGAATTGCAAACAATGATGCGCCGCGCTGTCATCCATTGACTTGTGCTCTCATCCACCCGCGCCGAAATGGGGCCGGCTGATGCCCAGATAGAGTGGTGCAGCGCTTCCCTTCTGGCCTTCTTCCGCATGCCCTTATCCGCTTCCGTCTCTTGCTCGCACGCAGACACGCATCTCAAGGCTGTCACTTGTCGCAGTTGATGCGCGCAGGCGCTCGGAGCCAGGTGGTGCGTTCGATTGTCTGCGTCCGGGCTAGCGCGTATCGACTCCAGCTCTGTCTGGATGTGTGGTCACACAAGCCGGAACTAGCGTGGCATCTTGGTAAAACACCCCCCCTCTTCCCTCCAATGCCAGCGGCCCAACCAAAGCCAATCCCCACGCATGCAGGCATCCATGAACCATCCAATCCACCCACCCTTGCTCGCATGCATCCATTGCAGAATCCACATCGAAGGCATCCATCACCCGACCCGCCGCCCACTGCCGGGTCCGGCGAAGGCGGCCGAGCCAAGCAGAGCCCCAGCGCCAGCGCCAGCGCCAGCGCCAGCACGCACCAGCGGCAGTAGCAGCAGCACCGCCAGCAACAGCGCTACGCCTTGTCTCGCACACTCACGACTACGACAGTTACGTAGCGAAGCGTGGACAACAAGACCACCGCTGGCGACTACGACGACGACTGCGGCAGTATTCGTAGGGGCCATCGACCATGGCCCCCACACGCGCTTCGTTCGCGGACGGAGGTCTCCGTCCGCCACATGCTCGTCCTCTCTGTATGCGTCTGGTCGTGTCCCTCTCGCCGTGCCTCCTTCCGTCGCTCGTCGTCCGCTGTCTGTCGAGCATCCACTTCAAGCGTCGCCCACCCATACAAGGCCCTTGGGCAGGTATCAGGGCGCGTTGATGAGGTACTCGTACTGTACAGCTTGCGGCCGACTGCCTCACCACCACCACCACCACCAACTCCACCACCACCACCGCCGCCGCCGCCGCCGCCGCCTCCGCCTCCGCCGCTCTCAAGCCATCTCCCACCTACCGCGTATACTTTGCGGCAGCCCGCCAGATACATTTTTGGGGACAAGCACAGCAGGCGAGGCACTACAACGAGCCCGCCCATCCCCTCAGTTTTCCCCTCTTTGACTGGCCGTCACCGCGACGCTGCCCCGTCCAAACTATCTTGGGGAGCTCGCCAGCTGCCCTAGGCTATTCCTTTTCATCAGGCACCAAAGCTTCCGAAGACGCCTGTCGACAAGGACACGGACGCTTTCTTCATTTTCATCTGGCGTTTCGGTGCATTACTTCTCTCTCGTCTCTCTATCTCCCGTTCTCTCTCACTTGTGCTGTTGCTCGTCCCACAGCAGGTGCTCCTCTCGACTGCAGGTGCTCCTCTCCACAACATTGGCTCATTGCATTCCACGACCATGTCGAATCAGTCCGCTCCACTGGTGCCAACATGGAACGGTTATGTCGCATCGACTCTGGATGCGCTGGTGCTCATTCAAGGGACCTTTGATGGAGTTCTCACACACGTTCCGCGCCGGCCACACGACCGGGAGCGCCAGGAACTCATCAAGAGTGGCAGTATCTTCATATATGAAGAGCACGCTTCCGGCATCAAGCGCTGGACCGATGGCGTGTCGTGGAGTCCGAGCCGCATTCTTGGCAACTTTCTCATTTATCGCGAGCTCGACAAGCCCTTTGCTCCTGGCGAGAAGAAACGGGCCTTGAAAAAGAAGAGGTCCTCGTCGGCCGGCGGCATCAGAAAAACTGACGGCGCCTCCCGTAGCAGCGGCAGCCTTAGCAACTACGGATCTACCATTCTGGACATCGGCAAGGATACTGAGAGGTCGCTCATTGGTTCTCTCACCGACTCATACGAGTTCAAGACCGGCGGCCTGGTCAAAAAAACCATCAGCATCACGCATCGCGGAGTCCCCCACCACCTGGTCAGCTACTACAGTGTCGAGGACGTTATGGCTGGTCGTCTAGGTACCCCATCCAGAGACCCTCAGCTGAGGAACGTTGTGCCACACATGGACCTTATGACGGCGCAAAACTTCCGGTCGCCCATCGACGAGCTTGAGTACGGCGTCGAGGGCGGTGCAACTCTTATGAACACAATTACAGGAAACCCTCACGACTTTGGCAGCGCTTCCGGTAGCCTCCTCCATAGAGCCTGGTCTAACACCCCCATCCACCATACCCCGTCCATGCAGGGAGCCTATGCTCCTACCCAATACCAGCTCCCGCACAGCGCACACGCAACGTATTTCGCTCCAATGGCCTCGTCGTTGTCTGCCCAGATAACCTCGCCGATGCCGCCTCACTTGCAGTCGTCGTCGATGTCGTCAATGTCGGCGTCGATGCCGTCGTCGATGTCGTCGTCGATGCCGCCGTCTATGCAGTCTTCGATCCCCCAGTCCCTGCCGTCTTCGATTCCCTCATCCATGCCATCGTCGATGGCATCGCCCGCGCCGTCAATGACATACGCGCCCCATGGGCCACAGAACAGTTACGCATGGATGCCGGAAATGTCAGTTAGTGACGGGTATTGGGACGAGCGAGCAGGGACGACGGCGAGGGGAGGTTATTGATGCTGTCTTTTGGGAACGAGCATGGGAGAGAACGAGTGAGACGGGCGTAACTGGGAAGGGCATGGTGTAAATGGCATTACTCGTATTGGAAAGGATGGATTGAAAAGGGCATCATTTGGGGAAAGAGGCGGGACAATCGTTTGGAAAAGAAATAAGCAGTACGCACCGTAGGAATTATAATTCCGCAGCGAATACAAGCCCATAGAGGCCCACGAGGATCAGGTTCATTGGCTTGAACCGCCACAAGTATCACTATATATAAATTGCTATTGGGTAATACTTGAGAAGTATTCTTTACGCGCCTTTGAAGCTGCCATCTGGGCTAGCTGGGAAGCTGTACTAAGCTCGTTGATAGAGCCGTTGGCACTCAACATGCCCAGGCGGCTGTACGCTATTACTGACAGTAGCAAGGACTAGACTAGATGTTCCAGAAGGAAGTATATTTAGAGCCGCGAAGAAGACAATATTTTACTACATACTGATACTCCTGCGTTATTATCGGCAGTTTATTGGGTTTGCGTGAACCTTGTACTCGGGGCTGAATTGCAATCCCTACGGGGTGTACACGGGATCCGTAAGGGACAATCCCACCTGCGCTGGCGAATGGTGAACACAGGCCATGGTATACTGTAATATTCACGAAGCAAAGCGGCTTTTACTAAGGCGTCTATGGGAACAGAGAAGTGTGTGAGCATCGCCTGCAGCTTTGCTTTCTAAAAATATAAATATGAGTTGGCGCTTATCATGTGCACCCCGGAACGCTCCCGGAGGAAGAAACAAAGCTCGCCACAGGCGATGGTGGTTCGAGGCCGGCAGCTTTGCTGTACCGGGTGGCAGACACTGGGGCGGGCATGGTCTCATATACTTTTATATGGGTTTGCCATTGGTTAATCGGACTTTCAAACAATCCTGCTTGTGCCGATGAACCATGTGCTCGTACGCCGGGCGCCTTTCCGGTTCATGACGGACAGATATCACATGTCAGGGAGATAGCCAGGCTGCGTACGAGTACTCCGAGCGGAAAAAACCCTAGACAGCTGCATGTAATATCGCATGCCAGAGGTCGAGGCTGCGCAGCCGAAGCCGTCACAAGCATACCAGATAGTACAGGGTAGTCTTGAGCATCTCTTGACCCAACAGATTCACCACAGCATAAGGTACGAGGGTATAAATTGC
The DNA here is from genome assembly GCA_024340155.1 of Tolypocladium pustulatum. Taxonomy (NCBI): domain Eukaryota; kingdom Fungi; phylum Ascomycota; class Sordariomycetes; order Hypocreales; family Ophiocordycipitaceae; genus Tolypocladium; species Tolypocladium pustulatum. The sequence goes on from JALHBY010000287.1 coordinate 6,079, forward strand.
CCACGGGAGCTAAGGGGATGGGACGCGCACGTTCAGTAAGCGAGCAGCCATTGGATGCTGTCGGTGAAGAGAGAAGACATGCAAGGATACGCAGTCCGTACGCACATCATTGTTACTGCAGCAAGCCACAGGGGATTGCGGTGCTTGGTGACATGGTAACTTGGCTTGGGCGGCCCGTTCAAAGTACCTGGTGCGAGCGGAGACACCTGAAGACCCACTTTCATTTTCAGAGTCCTGCAGCCATAAATCCTACCAACCTTGTGCTACGATGCATGCGACGACCACGAGGCCGAGTCTCGACCAACACAGGAGCTGCTGCATCCAGAAACGCAAATACCCGTCCAGGATATAGCGACGCCGGTGCACAAGTTACCGTCGCGGAGCAGGAGCATGACTGTGAGGTCGAGGTCGAGCTGAGCTGCGCTACGTCCCCGGATCCATCACCATCCCATACCCATCTCCGCCATTTCCAATGTCGTTCCGCTGCCCTGGGCGGCTGGTTGCCCTCGCTTCTGTACCTTCGGCCCGTGGCTCTGCAATGCGCCTGAGGCTTGCTGAAGGAATCGCAGCACTGCCGCACTCGAGCGCAAGAAGATGCGTTCCATTCGCCGTTGCTGGACAACAGCATTGGCGGCGCCACAGGTGAGCCCCTTTGCCCGGCTCGTCTGTCCACGAGCGTGGAAACGCCTGATCAGAATCATCTTCACCCGGAAGACGGTATGCTCAGGGTCATGAACCAGCAAGTCACTGATACTGTCGAACCTGCCATCTAGTTCCAAGACACTCCCGCCAACATCGACATCAACCTCAAAGTCACCTGAGCAGCCGGTGTCAACGATCCAAGTCGCCGCAGAAGCCACGTCCAAGTCCGAGAGCCGCCGTGCACCAGATGGCGCCGTCCTTCACGAAGACATATATAACATCCCCAACTTCCTGACCTTTACGAGACTGGTCGCTGCACCTGTCATCGGCTACCTAGTACTACACGACGCCCATGCGTGGGCAGTCGGGCTGTTTGCCTATGCTGGCATCACCGATATGCTCGATGGCTGGATAGCACGCCGCTGGAATCGCAAGACGGTTGTGGGCACCGTGATTGATCCCATGGCGGACAAGGCCCTCATGACGATACTGACCGTCTGCCTGTCCGTAAAGGGCGCCTTGCCAGGTACGTGAAATCCGACTCAAAGGAGGCTACGAGACGCGACTCACATTAGCGAACCTCGCACATAACAGTGTGGGTGGCGACCATCATCCTTGGCAGAGACGTGGGCCTCGGCATCGCTGCCATCTACTACCGCTGGATCTCCCTGCCTCCCCCCAAGACTTTTACCCGCTACTGGGATTTCTCTCTGCCCTCGGCCGAGGTGCGCCCAACAACTATTAGCAAGTACAACACGTTTCTGCAGCTGGCCCTTGTCGGCCTGACCACGACCGCTCCCCTCATCGATGCCGACATGACGTTGGCGCTTACCACAATGCAGTACGCATGAACCCACACCCCTTGTCAGATATTTGTTTCTTTTCCCGCGCCGTAGGGCTGACAGTGAGCAGATACATCGTGGCAGCTACGACGGTGTGGAGCGGCGCAAGCTACGTATTCAGTAAGGACGCCGTGAAGATTCTCAAGTAGACTTAGACATTCGCTGGGTCTTAGCTATGATACCTGCCTCCACAAGGGCTTACTCCAGCTCTGATGCCAGAAGACGCATCCTATTTCGGCGTGGCCATCAAGACAAAGGGGACGTATCATCTCTCGTCACCTTTAGCCACGGTACGGTCGACGTCGACAGCTCTCTCCAGATTTAGTTGACACCGCTCAAAACGCAGAACTCTACCATGTCTCTATCGCTCGCTAGATTCCACAATGATACCGTGTCAATACACGCAGCTTACTATACAAAGTATACCCACAGCCGCTCCGGTTGCAAACATAGGATCTGCCGAGAGCTTTCGAACGGGCGAAAGTCGCTATCTTGCGTCCAGGGGGCCTCCGGTGGGTTGACGACGAACGTGAGCCAAGAGCCGCAAACTTCCCGATGGTGTGATACCCTCCACCCGGCGAGCCTGCGCCAGCGTCTCCGGCCGCGTTGCCTTAAGCACCTCCTTTTCTGACAAGGCCAGGCCTGGGATCGCATCGTAGTCGAGATCCAGCGGGAGGCGGATGTTCTCATCGTGGATGAATTGCCCACGCTCTGCAGCCTGCATCTTGACGTAGGGTGCGTATGCCGCCTCGATGACGACGCGATCTCGGATGCGCCGCGGGTACCTTGAGATAGCGGGAATGATGGAGCTGAGATGATCCAGCTCCACGCGTGAGCCCGTGTTGGATAGCCGAAGCATGTCGATGCCCGTGCGGCGCCGTGAGTTCCGCTTGAGCTGGAACCCCCTTTCAATCCACTGGTCCGGGGTTAGAGATATGCCACCCAGGGCATCGGTGAGGTCGGCGATCTGCTGCCTTTCATCGCTGAAAGCCCCCCAGCGCATGTCCGAAACGACGCCCCATTCCCGCCCCTGTCTGGTTAGACGGAGATCGGCATTGTCAGCCCTGGCAGCCATGCGGAATTCGCTGCGGGAAGTAAACATCCTGTACGGTTCCGTAACACCTTTTGTAATCAAGTCGTCAATCATGATGGCAATGTATCCATCTGATCTGGACAAGGTTGCCGCCGGAAGTCCCAACGCACTTCGTCCCGCGTTGATGCCAGCGATGACACCCTGCCCCGCAGCTTCCTCATACCCCGTGGTACCATTGATCTGCCCTGCTAAGTAGAGGCCGGATATGGCCTTGGTTTCCAAAGAGCTCTTCAGCCCCCGCGGATCCACGTAGTCGTATTCGACACCGTAGCCGGGCTGTAACATTTTCACCTGCTCCAAGCCTTCGATGGTACGAAGCGCTTGTTCCTGCGACTCGGCAGGTATGGTCATCGACAGCCCGTTGGGATACACGACAGGGTTGTCGAACCCTTCTGGCTCGAGCCACACGATGTGGCGTTCCTTGCCCGCGAACCGGACGATCTTAGACTCGAGCGACGGACAGTAACGGGGTCCCTTGATGGTTTCTCGTATGTGGATAGTCCTGTCAAGATTTTCGCGCACAACCTTGTGCGTGGCCTCATTGGTATATGTAGTGCTGCATGTCAGTTGCTCCTGGACCGACACGGTGTCGTTGAGATAGCTGAAGGGCGTAGGCGGGTCGTCACCCAGCTGCCTCTGCAGCGCCTTGAAGTTGATGGTTCTCCGATCCAGTCTTGGAGGTGTGCCCGTCTTCAGCCGCCCAAGCTGGAAGCCCGCATCTCGCAGCGACTTGCTGAGCCCGAAGGTCGCGGCCTCGCCAAGCCGTCCCGCAGGATAGCTCTGCAGGCCAATATGGATTTCCCCTCCAAGAAATGTACCCGTGGTAATGATGACTTTGCTGGTAGGCAGGACTCGGCCCGAATCCAGACGTACACCGGCAACAGCGCTCTTAGCTCCATCTGCAGTCGGCGCATCGAGCGTCGAGAGTACAATGTCAGACACGCTCGCGAGGACAATGGAGAGATTCGGGTACGACTCGAGCTCTTGTCTCATGTACTTCATGTAGAGGCTCCGGTCAATTTGAGCGCGAGGCCCCTTGAAGGAAAAGGGGTATGTTAGCCTTGGTGGGAAGCGCATCTGAGAGTTTGGGCCTTACCCAAACGGCTGGGCCTTTGCTGCGATTTAGCATGTGGAATTGGACGCCGGCCTTATCGATGATCCTCCCAGCCAGACCGTCGAGGGCATCGATCTCTCTAATCATGGTGCCTTTGCCAATGCCACCGAAGCTAGGGTTGCATGAGCACGTCCCGAGATTATCGACCCTGGGCGTGACGAGGGCTGTCCTCGCGCCGGCTCTCGCGGCTGCAGCGCACGCCTCGGCACCAGCATGTCCGCCGCCAATGACGACAACATCAAAGGGTCTGCGGGCAAGATTATCAGTGCCAGTCATGTGTGCACGTTAGCTGTCTGGGACTAACCTCGAGCTGTCAGCTACCGTCGCAAAGTGCCTCTTCCTGTACACCTGGCGGCAGAGCAGCCAGGATGGCCATCTTGGGCGCACAAGAGCATGCATTGCATGGTCATAGCCCGTTGATTATCAGCCGGCGACAACGATATACTTGACTAGAACAAAGGTTGCGGTGCCTTTCGGCGATCTCGGACACTGTGGATTCTTTAAGACGATTGCCCTGTAATGATTGCCATAGGTCTAACAACTCCCGTCAATGTTGGTCCTCCTGCTATGCAATTGTATAATAGCTGGCACTGTTTGAGGCATGTAAATACGTCATCCAGCCAAGGTCGACCTAGTAAAGCAGATATCCGCTATAGCGGGGCGTCCCCTACCAGCACCGTTTGGGAGGGTGTCATGCCCGCCCAAGTTCGAGCTCCACGACTTCACTGTATTCGTCAAAGGTGCAATCGTGATGGTGCAATCACCCTCCCAGCATGCCGGCCAAGAATGGACGTGTTTTTCTGGCGCATTTGACCTGATCCTCCCTTGTGATGGCGTCGCTGTCGCCATTTGGCACGAAGGCTGTCGCCGGCAGTGAAACTGGTGGCCAGTCGACCGCCTCATCTCCTGCTTCGAGCTTCGGGCCATGCACTTACCGCATCCTCAACCTCTTCCAAGAAGGTGGCCGCATTGTGAATCGACGTACCCCCCAGCACCACGCGGACGCCAGGCGTTGTTGCGTTAATACCAGCAACCGCCTTGGCCTCCTCATACGTAGCGCCGCCCACTATGAAGACAACAATGTCTTGCGGCTTGTCTCTTGTTGAGCCGCCGCCTTCCACAAAAGGGCATTGTTGCTCCTTCAGCCGCCCCTTGATCAGATTATGTAAAGTGCTTTCCAGGACGGTTGTATGTTGTGTGTAGACGTTCTCCACCCCCTTCAGACCCTTGAAGCGACTTGAAGCCCCCGAGAAGATCCCCGCGGACTCAAAAATCTCTGAGATTCCGCCGTGTGGCTGCAAGGAGTGCATGGACGAGTGGTATGCCATAAGGTTGTTGACTGTGCCTGCCTGGCGCGGCGACACCCCCCCAGCCGCGACCAGCAGGTCCATGAGCATGGGGAGCGCACTTGACGGGTGCTTGTGATATCGCAGAGCGTATAGCGCGACCAGCCCGACCTTGGCCTCTGGTGTTACGTTGGGCGCCTGAATGAGGTTTTGTATAGTCTGCGTGGGCTTGTTAATACTGCTTGAATTTCAGCAGCCCCAACACGGGCGAAAAGGGAGTTCTTTTTACCTTAACGTCGGAATTGTGGTTGTCGTTGCATGCGAGGCTTTGCTCAACCTCACTTACCTCCAACAAATTCTCGGCGGCAACCCGGCGGCTGAGCTCGGATACCAAGGTGACGTGCTTGCTTACATTACCAGAGAGCTTCCGGAATTCGGGATACTCCTCAATGAAACGCTTCATGTCGGAAATGGACTCGATATTGGCATTGTTCTTTGTCTTGGACTGATACTGCCCGACGTAGTCCTTGATTGTCCCGCCAAGGTCGCCAAAGTTGAGGAACATATTCTTCTTGAAGAAAGGGTCCTGATCCTGAGACAAGACAATCTCTCGGAGCTCAGGCCTGATGTCTGGTACGTCACTCAGGTCTACCCGGCCGTTTTGGATCCCAAGCAAGTGATGGACCATAGCTTGGTAAGTCCACTGGGCAAGGAGTGGCGTCACGGGATCCTCTCGCCGGTCCAGTACGAGGAGGATGGGCGGCGTGTCGACCTTACGAAAGTCAAACAGTTGCTCCTCCTGGGACATGAGATAGCGAACTTCCGAGGCCAGCTTCTTAGCTAAGGGGCTGCTCCTCTCATATCTGATGAGAGGTTTCTTCTTGAGGGAGAGAAGGACGGCGATAAGGCCCTCGGCGCTTCTCTGGAGCGCATCGGGATTCCACGTGTCAGGGCTGTTGGCGGCCCATATGCGCCAGCGCGGAAGCGAGATGCCGAGGGAGAAAAGGTCTGGGTTCACGACTATGTAGTCGGCAAAGTGTTCTTGGACCGCCTTAACGACCTCGTGGTCGTCGGCCTCGGCCAAGCGCTCCAGCGACGACTTTTTGGCCACGTTTGTGAAATATAGGTGGTACTCTCCGTACCTGGGCTCTCGGAGCTCATCGATGAGCAGCTCAATGGTCTCGGCAGACGGCCGCACCAGGCAGAGGCATCGGAGGTGGCGCATCTTCTCCCGCCCGGCGTTGTCTAGTCGGTCAATAAGGTAGACCTCGTGGTTAAGCAGCGAAGACTGCGTGACGGCCGTTGACACGATGGAGACGGTCTCGCGGTCAAGCAGCAAGATCTTCATCTTGGCCGACGACGATTCTCCTGACGGCATCACAATCTTGGAGATGTAGCCCGCTACGGCTTGCGACACGTCCATGACGGGCAGAGAAGCAGGGGACCCAGGACGCCGTGGGAGACGGCGCGAACACCTATGTCATGCCACGACAACGCTCGCGGGCGAGGAATCGCGAATAGCCTTGCCAAGCCCGGGTGCGTGGGGCACGAGGACGCGTGTGATAGATGAGGCACAGCGCCTGAGAGGAAGCAATGGAGACAAAGCTGGCTGGTTGGCGGGCCTTGGTCCGCCAGGCTAAGGTAGTTTTATATAAGAACGCTGGAGGACCGGCAGGTGATGTGTGGGTGGATGAGAGACCGGTGACGAGAGTTATCGGCAGCGTGCTACGTGCTGCGTGGTCAGGTACCTTGCCTGCGGGGTGACGCTTGACAGCCGCCTGTGGCCCTTCGCAGGGTCGCGTACCCGTACCTTACCTTACGGAGCAGGTACTCCACAGAAGTGGAGGTTAGCACCGTTAGCGGCATCCATGCCCCGATATGTCCATACTTGGGACTCAACCCTGAATCAACCCAGACTTCGGAACTGACCCCTGCTGGCACATCCATCATGTAGAAACGCAATGAGCCGTCATCACAATAACGTTCTCACCGCGAACGTCAATCTCACATGAATCCCAAGACAAGTAGTCTCGCGAAAATTGAGTAGTAGCCGGCATAACAACCTCATAAGGCAGCTGCGTTGAAGGCGCCGCCCATGGCGTGAGGCTGAAAATGGCCCCTGACGCCGCCTGTCCCGCGAGACCAGAGCCAACGTGAGTCGTCTTTTGTCCGGCAGGGCTTACACTCAAAGGAGCCTGGAGCTCACGCACATATCACAGGCTCTCATTCACACAGGGTCTAATTGTAGGACAGCTCTCCGTGGTGCTGATACTTGCGGCCTTTATCAAGTTCTTCATCTTTGGCGACCCGCCTTCCCAAGATGCCACGGCATCGCTTAGGGCCACGGAGAGGAGGGCGAGGACTTTGGCACACAAGCAATCGCTGCTGAGCTTGCGCACGCCGAGCCAGCGGCAGAGCCAGACGCTGAGTCGCAAGAAATCAAGCGTCTTGAGGAACCCGCCCGCCCTCACCATAGGCTCCATTTTGAGCAAGACGTACTACAACGTCGATAGCCACCAGCCGGAGAGTCTCGACTGGTTCAATGTCCTGGTTGCGCAGACCATCGCCCAGTTCCGCAGCGATGCTCAACACAACAACGCCATCCTCAACTCCCTCACCAAGGCCCTCAATGGCACCTCGCGGCCCGACTTCGTTGATGGCATTCGCGTCACCGAGTTGAGCCTGGGCGAGGACTTTCCCATCTTCAGCAACTGTCGCGTCATCCCTGTGGACGAGGACGGGCTCACGCTTGGAAACGGAATCAAGTTTGATGCCGCCACGGCCGCCAGGGACGGGACGCGGCTACAGGCCCGCATGGATGTAGACTTGAGCGACATGCTGACGCTGGCCGTGGAGACCAAGCTCCTTTTGAACTACCCAAAGAAACTATCTGCAGTCCTGCCGGTGGCTCTGGCCGTGTCTGTGGTCAGGTTCAGCGGCACGCTGTCCATCTCGTTCATCCCGAGCAACCCCTCGCAGTCCACTCCGACAATGATGACCTTTAGCTTCCTCGACGATTACCGGCTGGACTTTTCCATCCGAAGCCTCCTCGGCAGTCGATCAAGACTGCAAGACGTGCCGAAAATCGCCCAATTAGTCGAGGCTCGCTTGCATAGATGGTTCGACGAGCGCGCTGTTGAGCCGCGTTTTCAGGAAATTGCGCTGCCGAGCCTGTGGCCCAGGAAGAAGAACACGAGGGGCCCTGACGATGCCATGGCGGATGGCGGCGGCTCTGTCGGGCGGTCTAAGGGCAAGGAGCTTGGTCGCGACCTTCGGGATGACGCAAGGCGAAGTCAAGGCGTCGCTGATGACGAGAGAAGGGATCCGGCGGCATCGCTGCGACAACGAAGACCGCCAAGTGCCAAGGAGGACGACCAATTTTCGATAGCAGGTTCGCTTCCAGGTTTTAAGCCGGGCGTGCGGCCCTGAGATAGTGCTTTCCCAAGGCACCCGAGCTTGGCGCCGCTATCTCGACCGGTCCCTGTCGCGGTCTGGAATTGGGGACTGGGGGGTTCATGTTGTCTGCAAGTCAAATGGGTTTGTCGAATATCTATTCAATGGGCAAGGCCTTATGGGGTATTATCAAAGCGGGCCACTGCCAGGTCTACCACGGAGCCGCTGCGCCTACAGCTGGTAATCCAGGAACCACGCTTAGAGATATGACCAGACTTAGAAGCCAGCCAAAGACATGGGTGACTTGGTCAACGAATACAAATTGAACCACCAAGATGCCGTCCCGCCAACGAGCAGCACGTAGTAGAGGCCGGTCCATTTGATCAACGTGTGGGGCGCCGAGAGCTCGCTGGCGGGCAGCCAGTACGGCTCAAGCGCGCCCCAGACTCGAGGAAGTCCCATGGAATTGCACAGTGTATGGACGCAAATGGCAGCGAGCAAGGATCCCGTGCGCAGGAAGATGAAGGTAGCATAGGCGCCGAAGATGGACGTGTAGGAGAGTTGGAGGACAGAGCGGGCGATGGCGGCGATGAGGGGCGTTTGGGGGTGAGTGACGCGGAACTCGTAGAAGTGGTGAAGGTGGGCGAGACCAAAGACCAAGGGAGACAGGAAGATGATGCTTGTGAGGCCAGAGCCGGCCAACAGGAGCAAGGGGACAGCGGCAGAGCGGAAGAGGCACTCTTCCGTAACGGGACCCTAGACCAGGAGAGACGGTCATCAGCAACGCCGGACACGGAAGCGCGAGAGCAAAGTGACCCTAGCACGAAGAAATAACGCATTGGCAGCGAGGAGTAGCACGGGAGACGTAAACGTACAGCGACCATATTCCGCCAGGCTGGCCAGTCAGTCCCAACGTGCCTCAGGGGCTCGAGACGCAACCACTGTCTCCAGACGCCGTCGACGACGAGGCATTCGTAAAGTGGCCCGGCGAAGAGCAAGGCGGTGAGAAGAAGGGCCCTGGCGGCCTCGGGCAGGCCGAGGGGCCAGTAGCCCATGAGATGCAGGGCTGGGGAAAGCTGGTGGTGACTGGCCGTTGTGTCACGAAATGCCGAGCCTGGTGCCGGCCCCGGGCCGAAGCCGAGACTGGAGCCGGATGTGGAGTGAGAGCGGAGGAGAATTAAAAACGTGGCGACGGAGCAGACCGCCGTGGAGAGGGAGACGGAGCGGATCCTGGCCCGGATAGCCTCCGGAGCATCTCTGGATCGGGTTGGCGAGGCCCTTGTAGCGGACGAGGCATAGAGAGGCAGGACGTAGACGAGGCAGTAGATGACCTTTCCGAGGCGGACCGCGAAGAGAGACGTCAGCTGCGGTCGCGGAGATATGCGGGATGGGAGAGGGGAAACTCACCAGAAGCGCAAAGGCTTGAGACGGGCCGAGGCCAGACTGGCGCGAGCTGTCACTCGACAGTGAGTCCATATGAGGGCTTTCTCCACGTTGCCTCCCCTAGTTGATAAAACGCTGTCGAAGCGGCCTTGCGTCGTCAAGAGACTACAGACAGGCGCCGACAAACCGGCCCACGACGTTTGTAACCCGCTTCGGAAAAGAACGAAGCGGAAGCGCGGGAGTAGCTGGCGGCTACTGGACTAGGCCTGGACTCGATTTCCAGACTGTCAGATAGTCTGGATGTCTGGATATCCTCGGATTGTATTCGGCTGATCTGTGCGGATGATGGCCTACTCGTAAGTCGCCAAACGTCTCGTACTGCAGGTAGGCAATCGGCAGATACCCGACAATGCGGCACCGACAGACCGGATATGGCCCACCTAGTAAGCAAGGAGCCGCCGACAATTGAAAGCGTATATTGGCAAGTACTGTAATACAATTCAAGTGCCAGGCTGTACTGGTATTGTTTCGTTGCATTGTTGTACGAAGTGATGCGCATTGTCCCTGAATAAGGTCCTCGGCGATGCGGATCCAGCGGCGTGGATTTGGCTGGCGGGGCCTGCGGCTACGTAAGGTACACAAGTACTTGTGTGCCACGGAAGACGCTCGGCACGCTGAAGAGTGCGGACCATTCCTTAATGGATGATTAAGGTAAGGTAGTCTACCTTACGCTCGATGTATGTACGAAAGCACTCGCAATCGGCAAGGGTTCACCGGCGATTGGCGCAGATACTGACGGACCAGAGTCGTTAACGGCTTCAGCAGTCCGAATTACGCGTAAACAGGCTGGTAACTAGCAAAGGGGCGCATGCGCGTATTTCTTCCTTGATGCCCAGGTGGCTCGCGTTGTTAAGCTAACAGACCTGGTAAAAGCGGGTTAGTTAGACGCCGGAAAAATATAAGAATACCTCTATTCCTCTTCGGGCACTTAAAAATAGGTATAGAGCAGGGAACTAACTAAGGTACCGATTTATATAAGCGTCTTAATATATCTTTTAATACTAAACCTCTTTAATTATAATATCTTAGTAACTATTATAATAGGGCTAGTACTATAGGTATAGGTACTACTTATAATAATTAATTAGTAATTTATAAGGAAGTAAAAAGGGCATTACCCGGGCTCCTTACTTATCTATATACTTTATTATAGCTACTATACATAAGAGTAAGGGCGCTTCCCTTTACCTACTATATTATTTAGGGTAATTACTAAGCCTATCTAGTACTATTAGACTTCTAGCTTCTTAGGCCCGGCCTCTTATATTACCCCCCCGCCCTTCTATCTCCCTATAATAATAGGCGTAGCTTTTTCGCGCTATAGGTAGAATTATACCTATATATACTAATATGCGCCTTCCTTATAATATTATAATATTATTACTTTTTATATTATCTACCCTTTCTATTACTTATAAGCTTATAGCTAACTAAGGGTATAGTTATAATACCTTTAGCTCTTTTAGCTTTATCTTTAAAGCCTTATTATAGGCTTCTAGCTCTTTTTATCTCCCCCCCCCCTTATCTTTATAAGCGCGCTCGCCTATAATGCTTTCTTATTAATAAATTACCTTTATATAATTTATTATATATAGTTAGTTACCCTTCTTTTCCTTATATATACTTATTAATAAGTTATTAAAAGAAAAAAAAGTAAGAAAATAAGTAATAAAAAAAGAAAGTTAAGGTAATTACTAGCTTATATTAATATCTTCCCTATATATATTATATATTTATATTTATTTATTATACCTAGTAACTTTTAAAGTATTTAGTCTTCTTATAGTAAATTTAGGTAAGAAAAACTAGAGTACCTAATAAAAAACCCCCCGCTACTCTTCTACTACTTTTACGCTATTAATATAGTCTAATTACTATCTATATAATACTAGCGCCTTTAGCGTTAGTATAGTGCCTTATACTTTACTCTTTTTTCTTTTTCTCTTCCTTACCTTCCTTATTCCTTATCTTAATCTTTATAGGTCCTCCCTTACTTCTATAGATAAGGTCTAGTCCTAGCCCTAGGGCTATAGGTTTTACTAAGCCTATCCTCTAGCGCATTATACTATATATTTATACCTTAGGGTTAAAGTATAGCGCGGTATATTTTAGCTATATTAATTATATATAGGGTTATATAAGGGTAAGGTATAGTTACTATATAGTCTCGTTATTACCTTGCTAAGTAACTATAAGCTTCTTACCCCTTTACTATCTATTCTATTATATTTCTTTTTCTATATCTTCGCGTTTATAATAGCTTTTTATTTTATCTAACGTTATTATATTAGTATACCTTACTCTTTCTATAGTACTTTTCCTATTACTAATATTATAGTAATATTTCTAAATACTATTGCGCTAGACTTCCTAGCCTATTACTCTTTCGCCTCTATAATAGCTCGCGCTCGTAAGGCTACTATAAAAAAGGGGGATAAGGTCAAGGACTTCCTAGAGGTTAAAGAAGGTACTACTCTAAAAGTTAAGAAGGGTACTATCTAGGATATCCCTTATAAATTATATATTAATTATATTATAAAAGATACTAAGGCTATACTTTACTAAAACTAGAGTAATATATTTTATATTATAACCTACTCCTTTTCTTATTATTTACTAATCTATAAATAGCCCTTAGTAATCGCTCTTATTATACCTATACTAAAGGCAGCTAGGGTTATAAGTCCTTACTTAATACCGCAAAGCCTATAGCTATAGAGCTAATAGTATATTATTTTAAGTATAACTTTAAGCCTAAGGAGATAAGTATAGCCCTAGGGTTTATTATAAGTATTATCCCTTCTTTTCTTTAAATATTACTAATTTATATTAATATAGTTTATTATTTTAGCCTAGTATACTATAGCCTACTATAATATTATTAGTAAGGGCTAAGCTCTACCCCTTTACCTATCTATAACTCTATTTTAGTTATTAATACCCCTCTTACTATTACTAGCCTATCCCTCTCTCTATCCCTATTTAGTTAGGAGGATATCTTTTCTAGGCTACTAGAGGTACTTAGCCTTACTTTTACTATAGTTTAGGTACTAGATAATATTAGCGGTTTGCTTAGTAAGATCTATAATAGTCTTTCTAGAGGATCTATCCCTTTTAAGGGCCTATTTTATAGCTCGATTAAGTCGCTAACTCTTTACTATATAAAGGGCTCTAACTTTATACCTTCTAGGCTTTACCTAGCTAGTAATCTTAGCGAGCTTATACCTACTAAGACTTAGGCTAAGGGTAGAGCTAAGGCTAAGGCTAAGGGTAAGGCTAAGGGTAAGGCTAAAGATAAGGCTATTATCCTAAGTAATAACGCTAAGGAGGAGGGCGAGAGTAATAATAGTAAGGAGGAGGTTATTTCCTATATTAGCTCTAACTTAGCTTAGCTCCTACCCTATATACTACTAGGGTCTTACGTTTTCCTATATAAATTCGCCTTTATACCTAAGTCTACTCTTAGTAGTAAGCTAAATATAGAGATATATAGTCTTATTACTGCGCTTAGATAGAACCTAGCCTTACTTATAATCGCTTTTAATATATCTCGCTCTATAGCTTATTTTAAGCCTATCCCTATTAATTATTTCGTAGCTCTAGATAATATTAACTCTAATAAGGGTAATAGTAATAATAATAATAATAGGGACTATACTAAAGATAAGCGTATTAGTCTAGGTAAGGACCTTATTAATATCGTTTATACCTTAAAGATATTAGGCTTATAGGTCCTTATAGATAAGTAGACCGCTATAGATTTTATAGCCGCCGATAATACTATATATATAAAGGAGGAAGTATTATAGCTTTAGCTCGAACTCGCTAAGGCTAAGTATATAGCTACTTAGTCTACTTAGTATATTACTATACTTTATTTATTCTAGGGGTATAAAGCGCGTTTATAAGGCTAGCTTTATTCCTAGTAATAATATAGAGGATAGCGGTAATAGTAAGAGTAATATATCTATTTTAAAGCAGCCCTAACTTATAGCCTATAATATTATTAAGAAGTCTCTAAGTAAGAAAAGCTAGAGCGGTCCTCTAAGCTAGGTCTAGCTTACTAATCTTAAGTTTAGGTTACTAAGGTATAGTATTTCTATTAGCTCCTAGATTATTATTTTTTTATCTTATAGTTTTATAGTTTTAATTTATAGTTCCTAGATATTATTTTTATTACTTAGTCTAGACTACTTAGTCCCTAAGTATTATTAGCCTCCTTTTAATTATAACTCTATATTATACCTTAGTTCTCTTATATTAGGTTCTGTCTTAGTATAGCTATATTATAAGGTCGAATTATAATAGTCTATTAAGTATAATAAATTACTTAGCTAGCTAGCCTACTATATTACCCTTATTTAGTACTTAGCATACTATATTTATATCCTATAGTTATATTAAAAGCCTAGCCTATTAGGTTTCTATTTCTAAGTATAATAGGATAGTATAGTAAATTATATCTCTTATATTACTATAAATATATATCGGCGATATAACTATTAAGACTTTTCTCTAGAATAAGAAGGTATTAAGTCTTATTTTTCCTATATATAGCTATATTATAATAGAGCTAATATATTTTAGGAGTTTAATATATCGCCGGAGTATATACTAAGAGCCTAGTCTCGGCGTTTTATCTACTATATAGAGGTAATACCTACCCTAGCGTAGTCTACTTTTTTATAAGAGCTATCTTTAATACTATTCCTCTATAAGGCGCTATTTTACTAGTAGTTTATTCTTATCCTATAGTATTTAAGCGCTTATTTAATTACGCGTCTTAGTAATTACTTTCTTTAGTAATTATCTTTAATATTACTAGCGTAGTCGTTTTTTAATTATAGCTATTACCTTAGCTAATACCTAATATAATACCAATGCTATTTTATTATCTTCGAGTTACTATAGTAATTATATTACCCTTTAGTTAAGGTATAAGTCTATTAATAAGATATTAGCTTTTACCTCGAGCTAATATATTAATATTACCTTATAGGCCCTAGTTACTACCCTAAGGTAGGCTAATTAAGTTATTATAAGTTCTCTAGCTATCCCCCTTAGTTTCTTACTTAATTCTATTATCTTATAATATACTATAGCTCCGAAGGCTATAGCTAATTTAATAACTTTAATATAGACTTCTCTAGCCTATTAAAGGGAGTAGCCTTATATTAATACTATAATGCTTATTAATACCCTTACTTACCTCTATAATTTTACTTTAAAGTTAGCTAGGTAGGCGTTCTACTAGAGTTTATAATAGATATTAATACCTAATAGTCTTATAAATTATATTAGCTAGATTATCTCTATATTAAGCTAGAGTAGCGTCGTAATTATTACTTATTTATATATAAAGTATATAAGTTCGCTTTTTACTAGTTTAAACTATATACTATATTCTTCTACCTAGCCTTTATATATTATCTATACCCTCTATAGCTAGCTTATTATTTATTCTAGTAATTATCCTATACTAGTTATATTAGTATTATTTATAAAGCTTAGTATAATAGTCCTAGGGGCTTTATTAAGCCTCTTATAAAGTATAGCTATATATAGGAGGAAGAGGATTAGGGAGGAGGGGGACCCTTATAAGACTCTTATTAATATTTTAAAGGCCTCCGATATTTACCTATTAAATATAAGCTTTGCTATCTATATTTAGAAGAAGCTTTTAGTAAAGTATAGGAGCTAGGTTAGAAAACCCTTATCCCTAAGGGTTTATATAAGCTAGTTATAGTTAACTATATTAAAGGCTCCTTTTATATCTAGCTATAAGAATAATACTAGCCTACCTTAGTCCTAGGTAACTTTTACTATCTTAGTAATTATAAGTATAGCCGCTTTTATTAACCTATTCCTTTAGTTTCTTATTTATCTTTTTAATAAGAGTTAGTACTCTTTTACTATTACTATATACTTTATTATTACTATTAATTCTAAGAGTTTACCTACTATATTTAAGAGTAAGATAAGTTACTAGCCTATTAATATATAGTATAGCGGCGGTCTCTTCCTTAGTTTCCTAAGGATAATAATATTTATAGTTTAGTATCTCTAGGGGAAGTAGCTAATTTTTAGGTATATATTAAATATATATAGGCTAAGTTATCCTTAAGTAATTTCCTATATACCTTAAGGAATCTTATAGAGAATTTATTAAGTCTAGCTACCTTCTAAGGGCTAGTTATTCTAAGGGCTCTTATAACTTTTTCTTTACTTATTTCTTAATTTACCTAAGTCCTTTCTATTCCTTAGTATATTTATCCCTAGCCCTATCTAAGTATCTATTCTTTTAGAAAGAACTTCTTAGCTAATAATATAGCTTTATTAGTAAATACTATACTTAGGTTAGGTTTATTTACTACCTAAGTTAGCGCTAGGATATATATTAGCTTAGGTAGTTCTTAGCTCTTAAGTCTAGCCTATCTCTTAACTATCTAGAGCTTAGATATATCTTTATTAACTTCCTTAAGGAAGGCTCTTTAGGTTTTCCTTTATATATATTATATAGTCCTTCTTTAGTCTTATACTGCCTCTTAATAGTCCCTCTATCTTATCGCTATAGGTTAGTTTTAATATTACCTCTAAGTCTATTTAGCTTTCCTAGCTACCTTTATTATCTCTAAGTTCTACTATTTATCCTTAACTTTATAAATCTTTAGCTTATATAAGACTAATACTATTACGATTTATTTAAGGGCTTAGTAAAGGCTTTTTAAGGCTTTATCTATCTCCTTTCCTAATTTAAGGCTTTACTATAGCTATAGAAGTCTAACTATAGCTTTAGCTTTTATAAGGTCTAGATTAAGCTAGCGCTATCTATATATTAAGGTAAGTACTTACTTACTTACCTTAGTACTAAGGTAAAGTATTTATAAGATATAGTTTAACTTAATAAGGTTAAGGTTATATCCTCTATACCTACTCTAGAGTATAGGATATACCTATACTAGGTTAATAATACTATCTCTATTACCCTTAGCAAACCTTATATATTTACCCTTTAGAATAAGGAGTTCTAAGTATAGTTATTACGCCTCTATTAAGAGCTAGTTATTATTAATACTAGTCCTATTATATTTATCCTATAATAAGTAATATAAGTTAAAGTCCCTAACTATTACTATAGGTATATCTATATTAAGTTCTTATAGGTATTATAGAGGTCTTATTTTAGTCTTACTTTATAGTAAGTGTAAAGAATAGGGATAAAGGCAGTAGAAGGTAGGAATAAGGTCTCTATTAAAGAGAGGTATAAAGGGCAGCTAGAAGATAGCTATAGAAGAAGGTGGTTTTATTACTTGATATCTTCTTCTATCTAGGCGGGAATATTAGCTCTTTATATAGCTAGTTTTCTTCTATCGGTCCGTTAGTTAGTCCGCCGGTCCGTAAGTAGCTAAAAGGTCGGTCCGCCGGCTACGTTAGCTATCTAGGCGGTCTATAGGCTCTATAGCCTTTCATAGGTCCGCCAGTCCGCCGGCTGCGGCAGCTATATAGGCGGTCTGCAGGCTCTATAGACCCTATAGGTCCGTTAGTCTTCTAGCTGTAGCGACCCCGTACTTCCCCGCCCGATATTTATCGGGTTACTAAACTATCTATTCTTCTAATAGATAGCTAGTTTATAAGTTATACTTTTATCTATTCTAAAATTTAGTATATAGGTCTTTTATTATTAGCTTATTATTATATTATATTTATATCTAATAGTAAGTATACTAAGATAACTTATAGCTTATTTATAAAGATAATTCTATACTAGTTATCTTAGGTTATAGGCTCTTATATACTAAGGTTATATTTCTTATATATATAAAAGGCTATATATCCTTTATAGATTACTTTATAGGGGGTACTAGAAGGGTATAAGGGTATATATCCTATTAAGGCTAGGTATAGCTCCTATATAATAATAATATTATAATCTACCTTACTCTATAGGGCGAGCTTTATAAATTTTATCTTTTTATTAATATTTTAATAAAGAACTTTCAGTTATATTAAGACTATATAAGGTTAAAGGTACTCTACGTTAAGGTTACTAAGGTTAGTTTACTTAGGCTATATTACCTCGTAAAGTAATAGATATTATTATTAAGTACTTTTACTATAATTACTTTCTTAAGGCGACCTAGACCTCTTATTTTTTATTTAAGTAATAAAGTTAGCTAGTCTATAGTAGTTTAGATCTAGTTTAGCTAGCTTTATTAATTTAGCCGGCTTAGGGGCGGCGTTATTTACTTTTAGGTCTTTATAAATCTTTATAGTTATTTTATATAGTCCTCTTAGGCCTATTCCCTATTACTTCTCTACCTCTAGGTAGCTTTAAGACTATACTAAATATACTTACTTATAGAGTAAGTACTTATCTAAGATATCTCCTTTAGCCGGTAAGTATCTTTCTTCTCTTTCTAAGTATACCGCGGCCGCGTAATATCTATACCTTACCTATACTTTATATACTTTAGTAATATATCTATACTAAAAGTAATTATAGTATTACCTTAGGTAGATCGATTTATTATATAGTTTATAGTTAGCTATCTTAGCGTTTATTATTAGTCTATAGTTATATAATTTATTAATATCTACTATACTTAAGACCCCTATAATTAGGGTTATTCTTATAATATTATTATTTCTTAGGTATATCGCGCTCGCTCTAAGGATAGTAACCTTATTTACTATTTTAATTTCCTTAATTAGGTTATTTTTATTACCTAGCGTTAACTCGACCTATACTCCCTTACTATTACTATATATACCCTTAGCGTAATTCTCGCTTTATTATTAAATACCTATATAACCTATACCTCGTCCTAGGTATAAGTCTTTACTAGCCCTATAAATATAATCGCTTAGTCTCTACTTAGGAAGCGTTTTATAGTAACTATTAACTTAGCTTATAGAATAATATTAATTACCTAGACTATATCCTTAGCGCTATAGTATTAGTTCTTAGTAAGTATATTTAAAGTTATTATAATAACTTCTTATTTATATTAAGCTAGTATTAGTTTCATAAGTATTTCGGTTTTTTAATAGTATATATCTCTTATATAGAGGAGTAATACCTAGGTCCTTAGCTATTACTCTTAAATTAGTATATTTTCTATTCTAGGACCTTATCTCCCTTATTACTATTTCGTTAATTAAGTCTTTAACTATCTACTAGATTTTTTTAGTAAATTCCTCGATTTAAGAGGTCGCCTAGGGTAGGCTATAGACGGCGCAGGCGCGCTTTTAGGCCTTTATATAATCCGCGAAGACTACTTATATCGGTCGGAGGAGGTCTATTAATATTATACTAGCGAGTTTCTTATATATATCTTTTTCTACTAGATTAGAGGGCTCCTAGAGCGGTTCTAATTCTCCTTTATTTATAATTAGGTTAAACTAGCTAAGGCTATAGTATTTATATTAGCGGCTCTAATCTAGTCTATAGTACCCTTTATTAATAGCTATTAGTATTCCTATATTACGTTTAACGCTAGGCTATAGTAATATTATACCTAAGGGTTTTTTTAATTACTAATTTTAGATCTAATATTAGATTAGATTTTTAGAGTAATATAGAATCGCTATAGGCATATCTTTAATTTAAGGCGCGAAGTTTTCTTTTTATTCTATAACTAAGAAATTATTATTAAGCTAATAGCTAAGATAATTAAAAGGAGTAATAAAAAAGTATTAAATATTTAAAAGCTAATTTTTAGTAATATATTTATAATAAGGATTTAGCTAAACTATTAAGAATAAGTCTATATAGTATTTAAGGATAAGTTAATAATAATAAGGAAGATATAATAAGTTATGGTATTTAAGATTAAGGTCTAGAGAGTACTAGGCCTTAGTAAAGAAATAATTATAGATAAACTATATAAAATAAACCTTAGGGTAAGAATTATTAAAATAGTAATTTTATAGTAATTAAAGATAAAAGAAATCTTATTATTATATATTAATATAAAAAGCGCTAAAGGTATATAAAAGCTAGTTAATTATAGCCTTCTCTAGGACTTAGGATATTATTACTATAAGCCTTCCTAAGAAGGTATATTAATTATATAATACTTTTATTACTTTAGATATAGTTATAAAGTAAAATATTATATAATAACGAGGTATAGATAATATAGGTTAAAGGGATATAGCCTTATATAATATAGATAAAAAGATAATAAAAAGGCTATATATTACTTATATTATAGTAAAGTATATTTAGTATAAGATAAGGGATATAAAGTTAAGTAATTAAGGGTCTATAAAGCTAAGGAAAATTATAAAGTAAGACTATATAGGTTTACTATTCCTAGCGAAACTTAAGTAAACCTATAGAACTAAGACTCTTAGACCTTACCTTAGCTAGAGAAGCTTAAGTAAGGAAGGCCTTAGGTATAACTAGACTATAAGGCTGCCCCTTAATAATAAAGGTAATTAAATAACTATAAGAAAGAGGATATAAATATAAAAAACGCTAACCCCTTACTTAGAAACCTTATAAATAAATATACTAAACTTATTAATAAAGATAACTATTAATAATAATAATAAAGTAAGTATAGAAGCTAAGGGATATAAAGACCTCTTAAATAGCTAGCTAGGGTAAGGGATAAGTAAGAAATTAATAATAATAATATAGAGGAGTAATAATTAAAATACTTTAATAAAATATATATAAAGAAGATAAGAATTTTATATTACTCTTAGTAATAAGAGGAAAGTATAAAATAATAGTAATTTAAGAGCTATATATAATATTTATAGGGGTATTAATATTAAGGAGTTTAGGTTATATAGTAGAAGAAGAAGAAGTTTATTACGCTAGCTAGCTCTTAGAGCTCTAGATCTTCTACCTTTAACTAATATAGAAAAAACCCTTTAATAAGAAGAAAACCTATATCCTATCTTATATAGTTTCGGGTTATCTCTAGCTTAGTAACGATAATAAGGTACTAGGGGTATTTATTTAGCCTAGTATTAATCTAAGAAAATAAGGTTAGCCCTCCCTTAGCTAGAGGGGGTATTAGGGCTATTCCCCTTAGTAAGTAAGTATATAAGTAGCCCTTATAGAATAGCTACCTTACTTAGGCCCTTAGAAGTAATATAAGGGTAAGGTATTATTAAGTAGTCTCTAGTATATATAGCGGCTCTCTAGTATAGCGTTAATTTACTAAGGTATTATAATTAGGTAGAAGTAGGTCTAGCTTATCCTTAGGGTAGGTATATAGTATTTATATTATATACCTCTAGAGTATATACTTATAAATAGAGTCTCGCTAATATATTACCTCTAGCTATTACTTAAGTATAGCCTAGCTACTTATTAATAATTAGGCTATAGCTATAAAGGTAGCCTTTACCCCCTAGCCTAGCTACTCTTTCTTTCCTTTTTCCTTTAACCTCTTTATTATTAGTAAGTACCTTCTTTATAACCTCTTTATACTACTAGCTTGTCGCGCTATACTCGCCTCGTTAGCTAATTATATTCGCTAACCTTATTTATAGCTACCGCTGCCTCCTCTACCGCCGCCGCTACTTCTTTTAGTAAATATACCGGGCCTATACTATCGCTAGCGTATTTCCGCCTTATCTAATATATAGTAAAAATAAATAAATAAATCGAATAATCTCTATATACCTATATCGCTATTATAAATTCGCTCCTTCTCCTTAACGTAACTATATTACTAATATATTATAGATATCTATTTATAAATCTAGTCCCCCCCTCCCCTTTAATAAAGAAGAGGATAATAATCTTAGCCTAGTATATTTCTATTATATAACTGCTATAAATTTAGTATTAACTTATTAATAGCTCGGTACCCTATACGCGCTACTTTATAAGGCCTACGTTACTTATATCTCTAAGATATATAGGTATTAGTATAGCGATCTTATTAATAAGCTACCTTATTTTCGCTATAGATATATATTACTATATTAACCTTATAGTAAAGGGTAATAGTATAAAGTATACTAGCTATATCTAGGCTAAGAAGGGCTATAAACCTATATATTATCGCCCTATCTCTACTATATTATTATAGCTAACTTATAATAATAGATTATTAATAAGAAAGCCTAAGCTTTTACTTACTATTTAGCTATTACTTCTATAAAGCTAAAGGTTTATTACCCTATCTTTATTATAGTAGTACCTTATATTAACTTATATTATAGACTAAAGGTTAGAAGGTCCTAATAACTAAGGCTAAGCGCGCTATATAGGTTAAATAGGTTAAAGCTAAGGCTAGCGGCTCTACTATAGCCCTAGCTTATATCCTTACTAATAATAAGGTATTAATCTACGCCCTCGCCGAGAATACTTATACTTTACGCGAAAATACTTTACTCCTCCTTTATATTAATAACGCCGCGTCTATACTATATAGCCGCGCCGCCGCCGCTAACGATAATAATAAGTCTAACGAGTCTAATATTAAAGATAAGGAGGAGGAAGGGGAGGAGGCTAGGGTCGAGGCTAAGTAATAGTTAAGTCGGGGTTATATTAAGTCTATACTATATACGCCCCCTTTAGGGTTTTACTATACTATAAGAATAAGAATAAAAGTTTTACTATCCGATTTTAATTTCTATATATCTTACTTATATTTATAGCGTTATTATATTATAGGCGCTTTAGTAGCCTCCTATTCCTAGCCGAGCTAAATTACTAGCTAGAATTAGTCGGGGGGCTTATAGTAAAGGAATTACCTAGTTTATAATACTACTAGGGTTAGGTTATTAAGGGCTATATAGACTATAGCGCGATCTTATAGTAGTAATAGTAATTTAATATATACTATAATTAGTAATAGGTAGCTAATAAATATATAAGAGACTATTTCTACCTTACGGCTATAGTAATAAAGGGGTAAGGTTACGCTAGGTATAGATATAGTATATAAGAAGCTTTAGAGGCCTAGCTTACTTATATATAGCTATATAAGGGCCGCGCTCTTATATTTATATAGGTTATTATAAGCTATAAGGTCCTTAGGTTAGCTATAGAATAATAAGTTAATATTAATAGCTTAAAGTTCCTATTAATTATAGTCTATAGCTAGGGCGTTAATAAAATAGATCTACCTTTCCTACTATATAGCTTTTAATTATATAAGCTAGTATTTACTTACCTAGATACTAAATATATAGCTACTCTTTATGCTTTATACCTTATACTTTATAAGGCCTTTATTATATTAATAGCATTTAAATAACTTTAGTATAGGTAATATATATTTATTATATTATTTAGGTAGTCTCGAGCTAAGCTTTAAAGTAAGCGAGTTACTTATTTAAGTATAAATCTAAGGGTAAGATAGCTACTTATATCTTAAGGCTCTTAACTAGGGTAGCCTTATATATATTAAGTATAATATATAAGTATATTAACTATACCTTAATAAGCTCCTAAGCTATACCTTAAGGGTTATTATATATTACTATTAATATATAGTATACTAAGGCTCTATAAGCTATTATATTATAAATAACCTTTATATAAATCTCCTAGGCTTAGCTAAGTCGGTAGCCTTATATAAATATAGCGAGGGTAGTAAGGGTAGCTCTTTAATATTATAGTTTTACTTAGAGCTTCTATAGGTAGTCTTACTACTATAACTTATAGTATAGCTAGATATTAAGAAACCTCGTACTTTTTACTAATGAGATTATATTAAAGCTAAGGTATACTTAGGTTATATCTAGGGCTTAGGTCTATATAAAATAGATAAGTTTACTCTTCGAGGGTTTAAACTATAATAGCCTAGTTATTATAAATTCTCTATATAATTTCGAGTTAGTATTATATCGTTACTATACCTTACTTTAAGGCTAGGATATTAATATTATCTATAAAGCTAATAACCTCTATACCTATTACTAGCTTTAGTTTATTATAAAGCATACTAATATAGAGGAGGAAGAGGATAGGTAATAGGGGGGATCCCTATAGTACCCCTACTAAGATAGGTAGGGCTATTAATATAGCGTTATTAAAGTAAAGTTAATCTATATATATAGTAAGAAAGCTTATAACTTATTTTATAACTTAAAGTAAGAACCCCTTATCTTATAATATAGTAAGTAGGCGCCTATAGTCGACCTAATTAAAGGTACCTTTTAGGTTAAGTTATAATAGTAAGGCGACCTTACTATAGCTCTATACTATTTTAACTAGCTTTATAATCGTCTATATTATTACCTTTATTAAGTATTATAGTTAGTTACCTATCTATCCCTTAGGTAATAATTAGTATTCTTTTATTATAGTAATAACTTAGTAGGCTATAATTACTTCTAAGACTTTCTTAATAATATTAAGTAGAGAGATTAGTCTCTACCCTCTTAGTTATTAAAGCTATTCTTAGGTCTTACTAAGCTTAGGGATAACGATAACGCGCGCGCTATAGAAGCGATATAAGAATATATTAGTTTCGTAATTAATATTAAGTAAGTTCCTAAGGTAAATAGCTATTAGTTAGCTATAGGCTTTAATAAGCCCTAAGAGTAGGCTATTTTCTCTTAATACCTTTTATAGTACTATATATTAAATAGTATATTTAATATCCTTAGTCTTAAACTAAGGGAAGAGTAATAATAGTATAGGGTAGGCGCGGGGGTTTAGTAGGTCCTCCTAGGTATCTTAGCCTAGGAGGGCTAGTAAAAAGAACTATTTAGTAAGATAGCGTATTTTCTCCTTATATATAGTAGCCGGCGTATCCTAGGGCTAATAGAGATTTAGTAACTAAGGTAATAATAGCGCGGTATTACTATAGAGCCTTACTTATTATTTTAGATTCTATAGTATAGAGGGGTCTAATAATACTTTATATATAAGCTATTTCTAAATACTTTACCTTACCTTAAATATAGCATAGCTTTATTATTATTTTACGTTAAGTAACTAGCTTTAATATATTAAGTTCCTTATATAAAGGTATAGTCTCTTAGCTTACTTAGCTTCGCGGACTATAGTATTAATATAGTAGTTCTACTATAGTTCTTATCTAGACCTAATCTATTTATTATATAAGGGTATAGAGATTAGGGCTATTATATATAATTACTTTACTAGCTAGGTAGTATATACCTCGGTCTCTCTTAGTATCGTTAGTATAGGTAGGGCGGCTTTAGGCTAGAGGTAGACCGCTACCTTAGTAAAGGCTCTTTTCTTATTAATTATCTACTAGTTAAAGGAGGTTATAATAGCTAGCGTCGGCGTCGAGTCTAGGCTAGTTAATAAGGAGGTTATAGTTCTAATATAAATTACCTATAAAAAGTAATTAGATTTAATAAGGTCTACCTAGCCTTTATATATAACCCCTAGGTTATATATTATCTAGGTATAGTTAATAGTATTATCTTTATAGCTATAGGTAAAGTAAGTAACCCCCCCCTTAGTATAGTAAAGCTAAGGCACTACTATATTATAAATACTATAAGGTTATTTAATTTAAGTAAGAAGTAATTATAAATATCTTTAATTAATATAAGTTAAAGTCCTTAATAAATATACTTTAACTATATAATAATAGCTTAGTAAGTATATAAATAGGGCTTTACTAATTCGAATTACTAAACTTTAGTAAGTATATTAAGTAGACTATTAGCCTATAGCTTAGTAGGGTAATACTATACTAGTCTTTACTTACTTAAGTTATCTATACCTCGGGGCTATACTATTTATAGATATATATCGTCGCCTAGCCTATATAGGCTATAAAAAAGTAATAGCCCTAACTTAGGTATACTAAGCCTCTAGTCTAGGTATTAAGGTAAGTCTCCTAGAGGGCTATAATATTATATTAGGCCCTATCTTATAGGGCTAAGTATATTTAGGTAAGTTTCTTTACTATATCTTAGTATAGGACCCTAATTATAGGATTAGGATAGTATTAGGGTAGTTATATTATATTAAGATATTAAGTATAACTTAGGGTTACTTAGTAAGAGTTATATCTAGCCCTAGGCTTACCTAGCGCGCCTAAGGATAGTTATTATTAGCGGCTAGCTAAGTAAGTTTATCTTCTTCCTTTTTAAGTCAGGGCTATATAGCCTTTAGGTAGGTTATATTAGTAATAAGTTAAAGTTAAGGTATAGGCAGCCTAGGGCTAGGTTAGCCTAGCTATTATCGAACTATATAGCTTAGTATAGGTATACCTACCTTATATTATCCTATATCTTTATAGTCTTAGGGTAGCGGCAGTCCTATATAATATAGTTACTATTATAATTAATATAGCGGTATAGGATCTAGCCTTATTTCGCTAAGTAATTATCTTCGTTAATATATATATTAGTTATATAATACCTATATATCTCTTTCGCCCTATAGTATTTTATAATATATTATATCTTAAAATACTAATAGTATTATATAAGGTAAAAGGATTTATTATAAGGTTTAGTATTAAAGATCTTAGCCTATATAACGAGGCTATTATTATATAGGTAGTTTACTATAGTAAGCCTATCTATAATAAAGATAAGGTTTACTTTTAAGTTAAGTTTACTATAAGTTTAGTAAGTAATATATTAAATAACTTAAACTTTATTTACTTACTCTATTTCTATTATAATCGCTATAATATTACCTTACTTAAGTATCTATATTAGAATTCCTTTAATAATAAGTATATAGCTATTATAAACTATTATTACCTATGCCTTAAATATATATAAGAGCTAGGATAGGTCTATTTTATATAGTAGGGCTATTATCTAAAATATAATTACTATATTTTTATTATAGAAGATATACGCTACTATAGCTATATTAGTCCTAGCTACTTTATTAACTACTGCAATAACCTCCTCTATATTCTATACTTAGTAGCCTAGATTAATTCTTTTATACTTAATTATAATCTATTTATTAAGGTAGGCTAGGGTTAGCTTCGTTATAGTAGCGTATAGTAGTAATAGGAGGGTAGCCGCCGCCGACGTAATAGCTACCTATAACTTCTTCTACGTTTCTAGGGCTTTAATAATAGCTTTTTTAATAATCTCTTCGAGGTCTACTTTAGTAATAATAGCGGCGTATTCGGCATAGAGTTAGTCTACTTACTTCTCGAGGTAGGCGCGTAAGTAGCGCTAGAAGACGCCTTAGACGCCCTAAAGCGCTTCCTTTAGTACTAGGCTAGATAATTCTTCGTAGGCTTCTTAATAGATTCCTTTGTAAGAGCTTAAGTATATATCTAGGTTAGGTTTAGCGCGTTTAATAGGGTTTATCGCCCCGAGTCTAGCGTTAGGGTAGTAGTGACTTTATTCGAGTCCCCGTCGCCCCTAATCGATAACTATTAGTACTACCTCCGCCGCGCTAGCGCTACGAGGCCGCGGCGCTATTATAGCGTAGGTAATTCGATACCGCTAAATCGATTAAGGCTATTAACGACGATTTTAGAGATAGTTTAGAGCTTATAGGCGCGTATCGTAGCTCTTAGGAGCGATTTTTTTTTAATTACTACTTACTAAGAGTATTAGCCTTATTATTACTATAATTAACTTTAATATTATTAATAATATTATTAGCTTAAGTAAATTAATTAAGATTTACTCTCTTAATACCTTTATTATCCTAAATATTAATAATATTTATATCTATAGCTATATTTAATAGAAATATAGTATTATATAAGCTAGCCTATAAGAATCTAACTATATAAAGCTAAGTACCTTATTCCTTAAACCTCTTATTATATTTAGCCTATTATATATCTATAACTTTAAAAGTACCTATCTCTTTATTATATAAATAGCCTATACTATAGAAGTCTTTTATTTATGAAAAATAGTAGTATTTCTTTAAAAAGTTTTTATAATAGTTATATAGCTACTTAATAGTTTACTTAAGGTAAAGTAATAGGAAATATTCCTTAAGATATAGTATAATAGCCTCTATTACTAACTTTATAAAGATAAGTTTATCTAACTTAAGCTTATTATTATTATAAGCCTTATAAAGAAACTTTAAGAATATAATTATTATCTTAGGCTTCTATATATATTACTTACTCTTTATCTTCTTACTTTTATTAGCGCTACTATTATTATTCGAGATATTATTAACTATATTTATCTTAGTCTCTTCTATTATAATAGGCGGCGGCGGCGGTAGTATTAATATAACTAGACTTAAGTTAGTAGGGCTATCTAAATTAATAATATTTATTAGCGGTAGGGATAATATAGCAGCGGCCTAGCTATAGCTATAAGGTATCGTAACTTATAGATTTATAGTATTAATAATAACTATATTTAACTATAACCTTAAATATAAGCCGTAATTACTACTGCGATAAGCCTTAATTAAGAAGGTAGTAAGGTATATATATATATTATATCGCTAGGGGTTAAAATCGGTAATTCTAGCTATCTAGCCTACTTTTATAGTCTTATATATATTACCTTACTAACCCTTAATTTAGCTAATAACGCGAGCCGAGCTGGGTATAAGGTACCTTATTTAGCCGCCGTTATATGCAGGCGTGCAGGTTCTCTGTACTCGTACGAGCTCAGCCGGGCCCCCAGCTGAATCCTCTGTTTATTAGGGGTCTCCCCCTTTTCTTCCAGCAAGCCTGCAGTCAACGGGCGACAGGGCGGAACAAGCTGCAGTGACGCTCGGCCCGGGCCAGTTGCCGTGCCGGGCCTAAATCAGACAAGCTCTCTCATCAAACGTGGCATGTCTGAGACGGGCGAAATTGGGCGGCGCCACTGGACAGCGAACGATGGAGACGGTCCCCGGTTGATGGGGATGGGCAGGCACTTGAGACAGCGGCGACGGCATGCGCGGAAGAACACCTTTTTAACCACGCTCCGCTCGTTCTCGCACAGCCGACGAAGCGGCGACTCCGGCGCAGGAAGAAGCCCGTTCCGTCTGCGAGGCCGCGGCCAAGGCGAACCTGGCTGCCCGTGCTCAAACCGCGCGCTCGCACGTCAGACCCTGCCGATGTCATCTTTCAATGGAAAGGTGTCTCTCGCCTGTCTTGTGATGCTTCTGCAGTCCTTAGGGAGCTACATCTTCGTACGGGTACCATGCGGCTAGTTTGATGACGTCCTGCATTATTGGGCGCTGGCGGCGCGTCGACGCGCGGAAAACGCAAGCCGCATGCTGGAGCCGCCCACTTGCGCTGCATAAGGCCTCATTTGTCCGAGTCGTCTTAGTCTGAGTCGTTTTCGGTGGTGTACTCGTACTGTACGAGCACGAGTAATCAGTCGCAGACCTTCGTATCTCAGCAGCCCCGAGCTCAAGCAAAAGCAGGCAAGGCTAGAACACTGATAAGGTAGTCCAGAGCTATACGTAGTTATCAGAGCATCGGGTAAGGTACTTGAGGCTCGAAGAAACAAAGCAATGGGGCGGGGCGCTCGCTGGTCGACACATGTCTTTCTGTTTCATCCTGGGCCCTCCGCTTGTTTGTCGGTCCTGATTGCGATGCTGTCTGTTCCAGACCCGCTTCAGTTCCCTGTTCCTGGCCCTGTTTACCGGAACTCCACCAGGTGTGCCCACGGCCACAGGACCAAAGGCGAGCCATGAGCAGCCTGGGTCCGTATTAATGCCTGCATCTCCGTACCCCTACTATCCTAGCTTCCATGCGAGAAGCAGTTTGATACCTAACAAAGCTTGATGCCTCTGGTTCCCCTGCACAAATTCACCTGTGTAATATTGCTATGCACCTTCATATGTTACCTAAGGTATGCTCTCATTGTCGTCGCACGCCCCGTGACGGCCGCCGTACCATGTATCGTATGTACTGTACGCCGGGTTGCGGCCCTGCACTTGCTGCAGGAGGTCATTAAACGCCGTCCACTAGCTGCAGACACCCCCCTGGAGCTCGTGGTTCCGTCCCATCGTGATTGATCTGCGACCCCTGGCCGGCCAGCCAGCTTTCCCCAGTTGGCTTTTGGCCTGTGTTTAATTTTTTCACTCTAGCGGTCAGCCCGTAGCTCGTCTGTGGCCAGTCTGTGGTCGCTTATCATCTGGCCTGGCCCAATGTGAACGCGCCGTGAAGTGACAGTGAGAGCGAGGCCCAAACAAAGGCTCCAACTTTAGCTTCTGGGGTACCATAACGGCGGCTACTGGTTCGCCTCCGCAACGTCTCTTCTCCTACAAAGCGCTTCATACTCTCTCCCGGTGCTTCCCCCCTCTTCTTCACCAACTCCTTATCACACTCTCTTGCACATGCATATTTTCATGTTTGGTCTTTGGTTTCTTTGCTAATAAGTTTCTCTTCGAACTTTCTTCTCTCCTTCCGGCTGCTGGTCCTTTTTGTCCCTCTAATACTGCGCACCTTTGGTCTGTCCTTCTCCTGGCCAACCTCACCGAGTCCTTTGCCTCGGCTTGACGAAACGACGCATCACCACCGCTCTCTCTACTTTCCTATCTTAAGACTTGGTACCTGTCCAATCATCACATCGTCTACGGCTACGTCGCTTAATACAACCTCGTCCTTCGTTGACGTTCATGACCAGCGCCACACGGCGCCATAATACCAATATCGCCATACACCTTGCGCCTTCACCGCCGCCTTGGTTGGTGGTTCGTCCTCACTGTCGTCAATCACCCTCAGAAGCAGAAACCTGACGGAAACATTGCTAATCCTAATCCGACTCGACACTTGATCTGGCACGCCGGTCAGCCATACACCGATCACACCAGGTGGGCAAGGCGAGTTCCAACGACCGACGTTTGATCGTCGATTTCGCCTCCTGCTTCAGCCTAAGCCACCTTGACACCTTCCCCGTCCCCCGTCCTAGGCAATGGGAGCAGACGCTCCCGCCTAGTTGATGTCGCGAGCGCGAGTACGGGCCGAGCATGTTCACCTCGCCACCTCCTTCGCCGGAGCGTCGGGTCCTTCATGAGCGGACGCCCTCGGAGCGGAATAGGCTCCAGATCCGCCTTGTACCCTACAGCCCTCCCCGACTCAGCTCCGATGGCGACGGGGCCTCCATCGCAGCATCGTCTCGCCCCGTCTCCTATGCCGGCTGCTCGTCCAGCTCGCCCCCGTCTCGGCCGGCCAAGGCCAGAGCTAGGGGCCGTAACGGCGATCCTCACGACCAGGAGAATGACCAGGACCTGCAAGATCAAGAGCCATCTCAAGACCCTGGTCCCCGAGGCCAGCCTTGCAGCAGCTCCTCTGTTACATGTATCGTCCCATCTTCTTCACACGCTGAACATGCGGACGCCACGATTCATGCAACGTTCGATTCGAGCCTCAGTGCCCATAAGTCTGCTGCCGCTGCCTTCGATCGGGCGAATAATGGTGCGCAGCCGTCAGCAACGTCCCTGTCTCCGTCGCCCTCCCCGTCGCCCTCCTGGCGCCGAACGAAAAAGGTCATCGTCAACGTGCACTCAAACAAGACCTTCTCTTTGCTCCCTCAAGCAGACTCTACCACAGACTCACTGAGATCCCCCCACCTCTCATCAACGGTGCCGAGCAGCTCTTACGACCTATCCACATCCGACTTTCTTGGAGATGATCGACCCAGCTCTCCCCTGACGCCGCTGCACGGGCCGTCCCCTCGTCTGGCCTCGCCACGGCCCGGCGATACAGATTCTGCGTCGTCCTCGCCCTGGAATTATCGCTTTGTCGGCGGCTTGCGCAAGGTGCACCGTAGCGCTTCGGAGAGTAGTCAGAACCTTCCCACAGAGGCCCCATGCTCAGGAGAATCCGATCAGACGCCGGCTCCTTTGCCCGAGCTTCTTCCTACCTATCCTTTAAGCATTGCTCGTCTTCATGCAAAGCGATCTACCCGCTCCTCAAAATCTGGATCCACCTCGTCTGAGAGATCGAACTACAAGATTTACTCTCAAAGTCCGCCCGCTGTCCCCGCCGTGGATACTAATGTTGGATCAGCTGACGTTGACTTCGAAAGTCTGCCCCCTACGTCGAGCCATTCCAATATCGAGATCCTGGGCGAGTCGTCGTCTGATCAATCTGTCGACGACCAGCGACGGCCTGAGACTAGCGAGAGCGAAGCGAACTACCTTGTTCACGGCGACGCATCGCCTTCATCGTCCATCCTCGTCGGCCCCAGGTCTGGGCTCAGATCCGAGTACTCAAGGGAAAGCTTGCTTGTCCCTCCGCTGAGAACGGGCACAAGAAACGTGGAGCAGCAGCAGCGGCCTGGCCTGTCCACATCGCGTTCTCGAGACTCCATCCAAAGCGGGTCTCTGAGCTCCATTTCCAGCATCATCATTGAAGAGGCCACTCGTTCTTTGTTCGGTGTCGCCGCCGCCGTGCAAATGCCTAGCGGAGTCTTGCGACAGAAGTCTTCGCTCCGGCCCTTCAGCACTGGCCCAGAATTTCAGCAACACCATTGGAGGTCTACCCTCTCCACGGTCATCTCCGAGAGTGAAAATGATGTACCCTCGCGTACCCTGTCTCTTCTATCGGGTCAAGATTGCCGCAGCAGCCCTGCTGGTGGCGTCTCGCCTCTCTTGCATGATGGTGATCTAGCGCAGGCGAGGCCAGGCCTCACGACGGACGGATCTCCGGTGTGTCCCACGGCAGCGCACTGTAGACTGCCGAATCGAGAGCAGAATTACAGCACTGTGCGTCTCATTCGAGACCATGACGAGCACGGCGACGGTCTTGCTGACCTAGAAGAGCTGCACCATCGACCCTCACGCACTCGACTGTACAGTTTTTTGTCTAATTATTCATCTGATCGCAACCTACGGTCTTCTAGCAGCTCTCGCAGCAACAGTCTCAGTCGCTCAGCCATTCCCGCTTGGGCCAGGTAAGGGAAGCCCCTGAGAAGCCTCTGAGAGTGCTGTAATGATGCGCAGTCCAAAGGTTGACCATTCATTGACCTCTTGCGCAGGTTATACTACGGCAGCGGCGAGCGCAGGTTCTTGGCCGCGCAGCCATCGTCAGATTCACTATTCTCTGAGTTCAATGACGGTTCACGGGGAGATGTTTTCCATAGCCGGTCTCCGAGCGCTGAAAGACCCACGGCGGCCATTCAGAGCCCTGGGCGCCACCCGCGAGACGCAACAATCGGCAAAAGACAAGCCGGCTCCGGGGTCGATGACGAAATCAGTCCAAGTTCACACATGCCCCTGGCTCGGGGGGTGAAGACGAAGACCTCCAGTGTCTGGTCGCCGCATCTTGGCTGGGATAGGCGCATAAGAGCATATAGCATCTGGCAGCCGCCGTCGGCTGTGTGGTCTAGCGAACGAAGGTTCCATTACCGCCGAAATCCCCAGCCCATTCTATTCGTTGTTGGCTTCATATTCCCTTTCGGTGAGTGTTGGTCGACAATCGCTTTGTTATTTTGTCTTGCCAACGCCCACTACGACCAACCAAACTGACATAGCATCTCAACAGCCTGGATGGTTGCCTCTTTCCTGCCGCTCCCTCCCAGGCCACAAATCGAGATGGAGGAAGGCTATGATCACACCAGCCATCTCGATTTACGGCTAAGGTCCCATCATCAGAAGCACTGGACCATCGAAGCGCGCCACTATAGCCGTGCCCAATGGTGGAGAAATCTCAATCGAGCCATGGCCATTGTCGGCATACTCCTTGTCGGCGCCATCATTACACTCACTGTTACGGGTGTGAAGCAGAGATGGAGATCGTGACTAATCTTGTAAGCCGCGAAGTGCCCTCCTCCCACGCACTAGTACTAGACAGACCAGCGCCCCGTCGACGACCTCATGAAACAATGATGTTCTGCGGGTTTCGAATCATTACGAGTTTTCTTACCACGGGCTTCTTCTCCATTTCTTGTTCATAGGCCTCCTGAGTCAGGTTTCTTGCTTTTCCACCTTTCGGATAAAGCGCTACGAGCAGGGTTTGCTTGTATGCGTTGTATGTATAACGACAATACCCGGCACGGGTTGGCGGCTCGCCATTTGAGGAAGTCTCCTTGTGGTAGCGAGGAAGCCACGCAACTCACGGTCGAAGATTTCGCTTCAGACCAGAAATAACGATACCCAACAATGCGAAGGTTTTTTATGATGGAAGGATTTGAACACCCCTGTATATCCTCGTCTAAATATGTTGCTCGAAGCACATTTCGAGGTTTCAATATGTTCCTTTGATGACAGAGATCGGCCCCAAGAGTCTCAAGTCTTCGTGAATGTTTTGCTTGCGTAGTAGCCAACTGTGGGCTGGCTATGTCGTATTGCCCTTCTTCCTTTGCCGAGCCTCTACTTCAGCCTTGAACTCCTCGACAGCCTCACTCACATCGCGTTCTAGGTCTTTGGAAATGCCAAGGATCGGCTGGTTGCCTGTGAGACTGTCGGTGCTTATGGATCGCACCAGCTTTGCATTGGCCTTTCCTTGCCTCTTTTCCAGCTTTGCTTTCAACCTAGCCTTGCCTGGTGAGGTGAAGAACATCAAGGCGGCCAGGGTCCATGCAAACCCATAGAAATACACGCGAGACCACGCACGTGTGGAACCTGAAAATGAGAGAACGAGGAAAGGCGTCGTGGCGAAGGAGAATGTCAGCTGGGTGGCGACATAGCTGGCAGCATCGTAGTACTTCTTCTTCGGAGATGGGCCGCCACTGATGGGGTCCAGAAAAAATGGGCGAACAAGACGGCGAAAGTCTAGAATTCCTCCTTAGCACTACTTACACAGGCAAGCTCGGTGGGGAGAGGGCCCCAGGAGCGGGCGGAGGCCGCGCTTGGGGTTGAAAACAGCTGCACGAAACCTACTCTTAGCAGCCGTCTGAATCAGACTTGCGAGAACGAATGTCAGATAGTATCCAGGATAGAAGCCGTGCCAGAGAGCACTGGTGACAAAGGTTGTCATGCTGGCGCGGAAGCCTGGCTTTTTGCCCCTGGGCGTTACCCGAAGATACACGTAATTTCGCAGCCAGTTGTTTGTGTTCATGTTCCAGCCAGCCAGGTAAGCACGCGGGTTCTGGGCTGTCTCCACCATCCATGGGTCGATATTTTGCAGACGATTCCAAGACACTTTGCCGGTAATGGCATCGACGCCGTTGTAGCCCAGACCAGCGAGAATGCAAGAACCTTCGGCCAAGGTCCAGACCCCGTAATATTTGAACCTGGCCACGAGGTTGACCATGTACATGATCCAGATGCGGTGCAGAAGACCATGCCGCAGGTATGAGTCTGCCACAAATTGTTCATGGCCGAAGCGGGGCGACAGCGCAACAAAGAGAACAATCCAGAGAAGTCCGCAGAGGGCTTTGAAGGCAGAAGGAGTCCCGCTACGCGGTATTCTACGTCGCTTCCTGACGGGAGGCTTCTTTGCCGGGTCGATTTCAGCAGGAATGTCGAACATGGAGGTGTCGATCCAGCGGCGATAGTCGGCATAGTCAAAGGCCGGACCAGCGAGCAGGCCGGGAAAGAAGAAGACGTAGCCGGCGAAGTCGAGAATATGCGGAAGCTGCTCGAGGGCTCGGTCCTTTTGAAAGTCGGACAACTGATCACGGGGCAGCTGCCCATCGGCGACATTCCAGCAGAATGCGCTGAGTTTCATAACCAGCACCATCTGCGCGCCGGTGATGTCGATGGTCAAAAAATTGTCGGCAGCCTGGCGGCGGATGTGGTTGACGGACATGTGGCCCATGACGAAGACGAAGCCGATCCAGGGCATATAGGGGCTCCTGCCGAGGTACTTAGCGATGCAGAATGTGCCGCCTGCGCTTATCAGGAGGGTCGCGAGGCCATGCCACAGGTCGAAGAGGCCGACAAGATAGAACACGGAGGTGCTGTCATTTAGACACACAACGTCAGCATGGAACAGCGAGCAGCCCGTGAACGCAGGCGGCTATACCAGATAATAAACAAATTCTTGCGCGCAGGTTTTGCATCAGGAACTCGCTTCAGCAGTCCAGCCAACGGGTACGAGAGCAAAAACGAGAAAATTATCTTGACTGGTAGAAGTGGACGGCGACAGGGTCAGGAGGATGGTCGCCAGTCGGAAGGGGATGGGGTCTTGCTCACGCTCGTCTGGGGAGGCACCGACCGTGGCTGAAAGAGCCTCAAAAGCTGTAGAGATGTGAGTATCTATGTCGCAGCGCGGCGCGATAGGGAGAAGAGAAGATACTGACGTCGGTGCACGAGCTGAAGCATCTTGAACGATGGTGGTGCAGCTTGAAGCGCAGGACTCGTGCGTAGCTACGGCCTTAGCAAGCTGGCAGGAGGTGCTACCCGTTCGGCACGAAAGAACAATCTCAGAGCATCGCCGACGTGATGTAGTATCTACTCGTGGGATGCAAGATTAGCATGTAGTTTGGCTTTGTTACAGCGGAGAAGGATCGGGAGTCGACGGTGTGGGGTTGCGGGACGGACCACAATGGCGTCGAGTCGTGTGGGCCTTGATCGTGCAATATCTCCGTATCACACCGCACAGATATAGCGCTGTAGTGAGAGACCTGGCTGGCGAAGAACGAGCAAGCACACGAAGCGACGAGCTAATAACAGCTATAGACAGCTTCAAGGCTCGAGTCTCGAGGATAGTGATCTGGTAGTAGAACCTGCACGATGCTGGGCACGTTGTCGGCAATGGTAGACTCTATTGGCGGCCAGATGCTGCCAAGTGCACGTACTAACTTATTACCTGGATTATTCTTGAGGTACTGGAAGGTACCTGTGGATGCTATACTCCATCTACCGTTACTTATTGCCCCGAAGCCGGCGGTACCTCGCTATAGGACCAGCCCCTCGTACATTCTGCCTGCCGCGTAGATGCATAATCTACGGTGCAGAGAATGCCGCGGGCATATGCGTAAATTGAGGTTGGGTCGATGCCGATGAATCGCTTCCCAGGCATCGATGGGGTGCCTCGTCGAGACCAAGCCTTACAGCCACGGTCTGCAGAGATGCTGTGAGACGCATTGGTGCTTGCTTGTTGTTGTACAATGGGCCCAATACGTGGCTGCCCAAAGCCAAGGCGCATGCACGCTAAAGCTGGCCTCACACTGGCATGCCCTCTGGCAGGTCTGGACGTGATTTACCGACCAAGGGCCGCCCAGTTTGCATTTTGGCCGTCCTCTTGTTGGGGGTCATCACCGTGTTGCTCAGAGCCTTGTTATGCAGACCGCACCAGCCAGTGTAGACACGGCTGTGGCCCGAACCCATGACAAGCTCGAGCAACCTAAAAAGCTTATGAGAAATGACCAGGCTTCAGCGCAGCAGCAACAATATATAAGAAGTGCTAGGCAAAGCTTGCCGGTCGAGGAAGTCGCCGTCGTCTGAAGAGATGGAGATGTGGCTTCATGACAGCCCTTTCTCGCCGGCGTAGAGGCAGCGTGTCCGGCCGCGTCTCACGAGTTTACAGCATCTCGGCTACTCTGAGCGCTAGCGCTGATAGTCGGCCTCGTTGTCGGCAGAGAGAGAGAGTCCTTAGAGGCACCCGACTGCCGTATCCTGGACCAGGCATACACTATGCCACTAACAAATCCAATACAGATGGCCGACACGCTGCCCAGCGTCACCGGCGCAGAGAAGAAAACGAGGCCACTGACGGCGATTGGCAGCTTATTCAGCGCCCCGACCATAGAATACGTCGTCGACGACGTGACCCGAATGCACCATGCCGAGCAGTAAGAGATGAAGATGGCAGCCAGGCCGGAGTAAACCATGCCAATGATTATTCGATTGCGCGTTGCCTCGGGGAAGTTTTTAGAGAAGTTGGCTCCGGACCAGTCCTCGGCGAGCAGGGAGCAGACCACAAGCACTGGGATGGTGAGAAGGTTATTGTAATACATGGCTGCCGGTGGTTGATCAGCAAGACGGCGTTCTCTGGTGCCAAATGGTAGCGCATGGTAAGGAGCGACTCACTATCCCAGTCCTTGAAATTCATCTTCTTAATCACCTTGCGCATCCCCAATACATACGAGGCGGTACAGAGGACGTTTAGCCCCATCCATGCATACCCGGCGTTCAGCGTCGACATGGCCGTCGACGAGTCGGTGGATCCAAATTCGCCCGCGATAGCACTCTGAATGTCTGCCCACGCCGCTACCACCGAGCTCAGGACCATCAGGCCAAACGACAGGAGCGCGAGCGGCGTCACGCTACCGCCAAACCACAAGACCTCACCGTATGCAATCACGATGATTGTCAGGTTCTTGAAGATGGTGTAGACGGGCACGGACAGGAATTGCAGCGCCTTTGTGCTCGTGTAAATCATTCCGACGAGGAGAATGGATATTGGAAACCCTGCGCTGACGTCAGTCCTGTGATCACCACGCACTCCAGATCTAAGCTTGCGCCCACGCACACTTTCTAGCCTTGTCCGCGTCGAAGGGCGCGAGGTTTCGAATGAACCCAAGCTGCTTGGACGCTGCAATAGCGCCAATGCACACGACAGCCTGCGCGCGTCAAGGTGTCCCGTCAGCGCTCTGGTTGAGTGTTCGGGCGCATCCTGCCGGCTATTACATACCTGCACTGCGAGATAGAAGAAGTTGAGGTTCCAAAATGTCCCCGACACGACGTACTTGTTCACAACCGTCATGCTGATGGATGACAGGCAGTACGCAACAACTGATAGCGGCGGGTTATTGTCAAGCCTGGACACGGATTGCGCCAAGGTCGGTGGCGATACGTTGTGCGATCTCCTCGGCGAGGCCTTTCCCATAAACGGCTCCTTCTCTTCGCTGGCATATCCGCCGCCTTCGGCCATTCGCATCTCGAAATCGTCGTTCTTCTTTTCGTCCATTGCGACCGTTGCTGATCCACTCCGACGGTGGCGGGTTGTTGTTTTCGGGAGGCAACGACGAGTCGATCTAGGAGAATGACCAGGAAGTTAGGAGCGATGCACGCGCTGCCTAATGCCCAGCTCGGCTCGCGTTGTTAGCTAAATTGAGGGTCAGCAAGGTGACATGTGTGAGACCGTAAAAGTGGGCTAGATGGCCAGAAGTACCGATTTTGACCCCTGGCGATGCATTGTATATATATACCTCACTACCTTCCTAATTAAGGCTCATCGCGGTAGTAATTACGGCCCGTATTTAAGGTTATAGTCGAATATAGTAATTATTAATACTACAAGTCTATAAGTCACGATGCCTCGCAGCCATAGCCGGGCCGCCGCCGCGTTACCCCTGCCGCCGATGGATATTATCGATCTAGATAGCCCTGCCGACTTAAGTCTAGCCGTGCTAATACTACCGCCGCCGCCGCCCGCCGTAGTAGAGGAGACCGAGACGAATACGGCCGACGATGTCTCGAATAACGATAGCGGCGCCGATAGAAGTAAGAAGACGAGGATTAAGCGGTACGCGTAGAAGCCTAAGATAATAATCGTATTCTTAGAGTTTCTTCGTAAGGCTCGTAATAATAGCAAGCTCGAGTTAAATAAACCTACCTTTATAAAGTTAGCGATAGAGGCTATTATACTATATCTTAAGGAACGTTTCCTATTACCTTACCTAGACTAGACTATTAAGTAGCTATATAACTACTATAGGAACTTATAGAAGAAGTACTACTATTTTTCTATAGATAAGAGACTTCTATAGTATAAGCTACTCGTATAATAAAGAGATAGGTACCTTTAAAGCTATAGATAAATAGTAGGCTAAATATAATAAGAGGTTTAAGGAATAAGGTACTTAGCTTCGTATAGTTAGATTCCTACGAGCTAGCTTATATAATATTATATTTTTATCGAATATAGCTATAGGTATAAATATTATTAAAGTTTAGGATAATAAGGGTATTAAGAGAGTAAATCTTAATCGATTTACTTAAGCTAATAATATTATTAATAGTATTAAAGTCGACGATAGCGATAATAAGGCTAGTACTCTTAGCGGGTAGCTAGGTATACTAACGCTAGGCTCCGAGGCTATATTTATAATACTAAGAGTAGTATTTATAATATCTATATTATCCTTTAAGTAATAGTTAAAACGTAAGGTAGATTCCTTATCGTTATAGTAGCTTAATAAGAAGTTAGTAAATACTAATAGTAATATTATAGTATTACTATATTAAGTTACCTCTATTCTTAGCTAGCTAATTATATTATAAGTATTACTTATAATACTAAACTATAAACTAGGCGCTAATAATATTAAAAAGGTAATTTAGGACTATATTAAATACTAAGTTATAGCTAGACTAGTATCCTTAATTTACTACTATAATTTCTAATAAATATTAGGCTATTATATAGAATAGCGCTAGGGGTAATATTAAGAGGAAAAGGGAATATTTAAAGGATTAGATAGGACTATAAGATAATAAAATTAAGGCTATTAATAAGCCTATAGGTATTAGTAAAGTTAAAAGGGTTAAAGTTAATAATAATAATAATATATTCTTAAGTC